>JARQOC010000010.1:94732920-94780549 GCA_033576535.1 Allobates femoralis | reverse complement strand
GGGAATCCGGCTCGCCTCCAGCCCTTATATTGTCTCGTGGATCAGCCAGAGGAGGTACCCCACCGGAGAAGACGGCCCAACGACCGCTACGACACAGCAGGATGACCCATCTGCCACCGCTGCAACATGGCAGGATATTTATAACAGCCTGCACTTGAAACAAGAAACCCCTGGAGCCGAGGGCCAACCCCCAGGAGTGAATCCATCTGGCCCACAGCACTGGCGTGACAGGTATTTGGGAGGATGGCTGGTCCTGCCTGTCATGCTGGATGGAATCCCCATGAACACTTTACTGGACACTGGTTCACAGGTGACAACAATACGCTATATCCTTTTTAAGCTCTATTGGGTTGATTCTGACATTATCTGCCTCCCAGATGAAAGTGTTAATATATTTGCTACTAACAATCAACCCTTACCACAAGCGGGGTTCAAAGAAGTGACTATTAAGGTGGGGTGGGTAGAACTAAGTGCCCAGGGTATGGTGGTTGTTGATGTGGATCGACGTGCAAGTAATCCAATGCTTACAATAGGTACAAATGTAATTGAAAATTACCTGGGCGAGATTATTGTTTTGTTTCAACAGGTTGCTGAGACCGCCAACTTTGTGCAGCAGAAGGTCCTGCAAAAAGAGATACAGGCCTTGATGCAGAGGCAGCAGGTGGAGCTGTCTGGTGGAGAAGTCGGCAGTGTAAGAGTAAGTGGCCCAACTCCCATTGTGATACCCCGTGGAGTGAAATGTTGATCTGGTGTAGAGCGGCAATAGGCCTCAGAGGGCAGGATTACCAGGTGCTGGTAGAGCCCATGTATTCAGACAGCAGACCTACCGTCCTGACAGCCAGAGGAGTAGTGGATGTCCGCAAGGGGAGGGTACCAGTACATATCCTGAATTGTGGGAGGAGGAGGCGAGACTGCCACAGTATGCTACCATTGCTAAGATGTACACAGTCAGCAACAATGCCACCACAGCGGTGGGACCCTTGGACCCACCAGAACAGGTGGAGGACAAAGGCCCCATGGAGGGGCTGGAGTGCTGGTGCCAATTGCTGCTTGTAGGCACCAGCTCCACCCCCCCCCCCGTCAGAAGCATGGGGTTTACTGAGTAGTGCAAGAATACGAACAGGTCTTCATCAAACACGTCTTAGACTTTGGACAGGCAAAGGGGGTCCACCACATACCCACAGGTGACCATCCATCCATCAAAGAATGGTACAGGCCTATACCACCAACTCACTACCAATATGCCAAGGAAATGTTACGAGAAATGAAGGAGGCTGGGGTAGTCAGGGATACTTTTAGCCCCTGGGCCTCTCCACTATTCCTGGTAAAGAAAAAAGATGGTACAATGAGGATGTGTGTAGATTAGATTATAGGCACATTACACGCATCACACATAAAGATGCCTACCCATTGATCGGAATTGAGGAGTCCTTAGCTTCATTGAGAAATGCTAACTATTTTTCCACCCAAGATCTCACCAGTGGGTACTGGCAGGTTCCCATAGCAGAGGCTGACAAGGAGAAGACTGCCTTCACGACACCAATGGGCTTCTGTGAGTCCAACTGTATACCTTTCGGACTCTGCAATGCACCGGGAACTTTCCAGAGGCTGATAGAGTGCTGCCTAGGGCACAAGAACTTTAAAACCATGCTGCTGTATCTAGATGACATCATAATTTACTCCAGGACGTATGTGGAGCACCTGAAACACCTGGCAGAAGTATTCGAGGCCCAGTCCAAGTTTGGCATGAAAGTGAAGCCGTCCAAGTGCCACTTACTGAAGCATAAGGTACAGTACTTAGGACATGTAGTCAGCACAGAGGGTGTGGCCCCAAACCCTTTCAAGGTCACCGTAATCAAAGATTGGCCAAGGCCCACCACCCTCAAAGAATTACGGCAGTTCCTGGGGCTGGGTGGCCTACTACCACCTTAGACTATACCAGTTGCCCTGGGGACTTGCTCTTCCCATGGGAAGCAAAACCATCACAGCTACCATCCCATCATCCCCAGAGGCCCTGCACAGCAGCTGCAGCTACCAATAGCTGCAAACCACGGGTAGCAACATAATAATTTCCCCTAAGCCACAAAACTCTGAACTCTATTTGCTGACCCCCTGGGCCACGAAGCCGAGTCTCAACCCCCGTGACTTTCTCCGGCACTAACCCAGCGGCTCAGCCCCAAGGAGCCCCATGGCCCTGGAGCACATCATAAACACAGGGACAAACACACAGGGACACTTCTCACCAGTCTGTCACTGCATTTCGGTGCCGCTCTCAGATGCCTGCAGGTGTCCAGGTGCCACTGATGCATGTCGTCCGGCATCGCTCTGATCTCCCTGCCTCAGATGCTGTAAGTGTACAGTGCCACTGTCCCAGCCAATCACAGGCCAGGAGCCGCCCGGGCAGCCAATTACAGGCCAGAAGCTGACATCATGCGCCAACTGGCCTATGATTGGCCGCTCGGCAGCTCCTGGCCTGTGATTAGTGGGAACAGCGGTGGGGGGCAGAGAAAATACAGCGGTGCCGGTCTATATCCATCAGCAGCACTGGGACAGTGGCCAGTGGCAGACAGAATACAGCGGTGTCGGTCTATATCTATTTTCAGCACCAGGAAAGTGGTGGGGGACAGGGACAATACAGCAGTGCCAGTCTATAGTATATCCATCTGTGGCACTGGGACAGCGTCGTGGGGCAGAGAGAATACAGCGTTGCTAGTCTATATGCATCTACGACACCCGGGATAGCAGCAGGATGGGTCAGAGCTGCATGCCTAAGGTATGCCTTATTTTCGGGGGGTGCCTTATATTTTCAGGCACACTAAATCCCTCTAGTACGTCTTATTTTTGGGGAGCACCTTATTTTCGTCGAAACGCAGTAAAAATATTTGTACGTCGATTACACACACAGAGTACAGAAAAACTACTCAAATGATTACTGACACTTCCAAGATACTGTACATACCGTAGTTTAGAATTTGGTAAAAAAAAAGTTCTTATTCTTACTGACCTTATATTAATAGACTATTCCCTGTATTCAAAGCAAGACCTCCTCCTGACATATGTATAGTCTTGGGTATGAAAAGCTCATTGACTTTGGATATATTTAAACAAAGTAATTGGGTCACTTCTAAGGTGTTTTTAATGTACAAAACAAATTTATCAAATCTCTATTTATAAATATAACCTCTCCATTTACTTAATTAATTGAGTTGATCACCATGGACTATGTCCTCTGCCTTGTCCTTGTTCTATTTAGTTGACCAAAAGGCTTGAGACTTAAACAGATAAAAACATTAGACAGCAATAAAGTGTTTTATATATGTGTTCCTATTATATTTAAATATCATATTAACCTTTGCAGCAGCCATCTGGCATTGGGTGCTGACATTCCTATATAATTTATAGTGTAATTAATGTAACATAAAGGCCCCCCCTAAAAACACATCTTTTTAGGGCTGCTTATCATGCTTGCTAATCAGAGTCCTTTATATATATTCCATTCACTATATCTCTGAACATGACTCTCCATCAAATTCCACCAAATCCAAAAGCTCTACATAGATTGTCTGGTGAGGGCTCATGCAGCTATTTATCCCATCATCCCCTGTTTCTTCAAGATGGCTGGACCATGATCAGTGACGTTACTTGAAGCTCATGGGCCCTGATGCAAAAGCTCCAACGGGGCCCCCAATAATTGCAAATATTTAATAGCATTAGTCATTTTCTATAGGTCATAGGGACTTTTGGGGCCCCCTAGGCTCCAAGACCCGGGTGCAATTGCAACCCCTGCACCTGTTGTAGATACGCCCCTGCCCATCATATATCTATTATAATATTTACCTAGCATCTATCATCTACTTCCACTGTAATCGTGTCCTCCTATCGTCTGATTGGTCAGAACAAGTTCCAGGTGCCATATTTGAAAACCCAACTGATTGGAGTTAAAATATGGTGCCTGCAAGCGGTGCTGACACCATGAACCTGCCACACACTCCAACCGCAGCCCGATCATCCCTGTCCAGTCTCCGCACCACGCAGCCACCCCACTAATTCAATGCCGCAGCCCGCCCACCAGCCATCCCCGCCACCGATAAGCTAGGACTTACAGGACCTGTGGTTATCTTACTATCATGGGTGGAGGCAGGTCACATGACCATGATGTCACCACAGGTCCTTAGGTAGAACAGATTGGTACAGCAGGAAGCAGCCAAGTAATGCGGCTGCAGCCCACGGTCACCCTACACCACACTCAGCCTGCACTCATGCTGCACTCAGCCTGCACTCAACCTACACCACACTTAACCCGCACTCATGCTGCATTCAGCCTGCACTCACCCCACATCACACAGCCCACACTCATGCTGCACTCAGCCTGCCCTTACTCTGCCACACCCACTCAGCTTGCACTCATGCTGCACTCAGCCTGCACTCACCCAGCCTATACTCACACTCCACTCATCCTGCACTCAGCTGACACCACAATAAGCCCACACTTACTCAGCCTGCACCATTCACTCAGCCCACACTCACCCTGCAATCACTCTGTCCGCACCATGGTCACCCTGTACTCAGCCTGCACTATTTCAGCTTGCAGCATGGTCACCCTCACACCACAGTAAGTGTCGAGCCCCAGGCCCGGGGGTACTCGGGTACCAGGCTCCAAAGGGTTAACGGGGATGTCACACGTGGCATCGCCTGATCACGTGACATGGGTGGCACTTCAAAAAGGGTGTATTTACAAGGGATAAGAGTTTGTCATGTGACACCACCTGTAGTGTCTGGAGATGGGTCACCAGCGGCGCCACAGTCCGCCAGAGGTGGATGGGATTGCGGCTAAGTTGGCAAAGCCCCCTACAGGTAGGGCTGTTCTTCTGGGGCAGCGTTCCTGGAAGGGAACAAGTTGTTGTAGGAAAATCACACGCAGGCAAAATCACTTTCTCCCGGGTACTTTACTGTCAACTTGTAGCAGCATCAGATACAGTTCACAGTTCAGCATTAGATGTTATAAATAACAGGTAGCTTTACAGGTGGCTGCAAGTGGATCCCAGGTGGTATGGTGGAACCCTTGTCTGTTCTTCCCCGCCTAGGATGGGCCTATACCTAGTAGCTCTGTGTAGGTAGTACCGGGGATCCTCTCCCTCATGGTGAGGAAGCAGGCAGACCGCTGCACTGGCAGGGTTCTGCGGCTGATGAACAAGCCACAACAGCCGATTGCCGACTGCAAAGCTGGACTTTGGCCGGATCCTTGGGCCCGGCGTTCCCTTGGTGGAGTATACATCCCCTGGAGTATGGTTGCTCCACTCTGAGGATCTCCCTTTCTCTTTAGGGCCCAGACTTCTCTTGTCGGGCGCCCTCTTTCAGGACCTCCTCAAGGTCCCTTCTTCTTCCCTTCAGTTCGGTTTGAAACCGCCCCGGTTTGACCTTCCGCCTCGTTCCAATTAGTCAAAGCCTTCCTAACTCCTCTCCTTCTCCTGGTCCAAGACCCAGGACCAAAGACAAAAGACCTCCTTGTTCCTCCTAGAGGTGAATATATCCCCTCCCGGGTAACCTCCCACCACTCAGCTAATGTGGAAGTTCTGGGAATGGGTCCCATCCACCAGCCTAGGGTCTACCTGCAGCTGGGGCATTTACACCCCTTTTACGGGTGCAATATGCCTCTGTGACACCAAACCATGCAGGGCGCCACATAAGCCCACACTTACTCAGCCTGCACTCACTCAGTCCACACTCATGCTGCACTTAACCCGCACTCACTCAGCCCGCATTCACCCTGCAGTCACTCTGCTCACACCATGGTCACCCCATTCTCAGCCCCCACTCAGCCTGCACTCACCCTTCACTCACCCTGCACTAAGGCTGCACTGGCTCAGCTTGCACCACGGTCACCCCACACTACAGTCACCCTGCACTCAGCCCACACTCAACCTGCACTCACCCTCTACTCACACTGCACTCAGCCTGAACTCACTCAGCTTGTACTATGGTCACCTGCACTATAGTAACCCCTCACCCAGCCAGATCTTGGCTTGCACTCAGCCTGATCTCAGCTTGCGCTCAGCCTGCACTCAGTCTGTACTTACCCTCTACTCAGTCCGCACTCACTGTGCACTCATTCAGCTTGCACCATGGTCACCCCACTCAACTTGCACTCACCCTGTACTCACTCAGCCTACACAATGGTCACACTGTACTCAACCCACACTCAGCCCATACCATGGTCACCTCCCACTAAGCCTGCACTCACCCCACACTCATTCAGCCCATAGTCACCCCACACTCAGCCTGCAATATGGTCACCCTACACTCACTCAGCCCACATCACAGTAACACTGCACTCAGCCCTCATTCACCCTGCACTAAGCCCGCCTACACACAGCCCACAACACGGTCACCCTGCACTCAGCCCACACTCACTCAGCACGCACCCTGCACACACTCAGACAGCATGCACTCAACCTGCACTCACCCTGCTCTTCAGCCAACCCACACTCTGCCTGCACCAGTTTATCATGCCAACATCTTCTTTCTCATGCCGCCGCCGTCACCACATGAGAGCAAACACAGGAGAGGGGGACAGAGTGCAACCAAAGGGGAGGGGGGCAGAGAGCAACTGCAGATGGGGCAGAGATGAGACAGCACATTGGGGACAGAGACGAGAAAGCACGGGGGCAGAGAGCGAGGGAGAAAAACAGCAGACAGGGGAGAGACTGCAGAGGGGGGACTCATGGGTGCTGTCCCCAATGCCATAGAGCTTGCCCCCATTGTGATGTCACCGTCCCACCCAGTGTGATAGCATCGGGCCCACATCTAGTATACATTTAATTTCCTTGTGGCATCTGTCATCGCTTCTGTGTCCAGTTGTCCCTGTATTGCCCGTACATGGTAATATCGCCCAAAATGGTAATAGGACTCTGTGTCCCTCATGGTAAAAGTGGGAAATCAGCCCCACACAGGAAAAAATTAACAAAAAATTTACAAAAATTACAGAACTCATAGAATGGGGACACAAACCAAAATTTTGTTTTTAGAAAGAGCTAAACAAGTTACTAATAACATTTTTTAAAAAATTATATAAGTTTGATGTCATTGTACTCATGCTAGAGAATTTTGTAGCAAAAAAAAAAAGTCCCAACTCCCCATCCTCTCCAGGACTCTGTACAAGATATTAGTTGTTCTTAGCACTGTGCTTTTCTGGGCAGAGAGTCTCCTGGAATCTGTTGTCGCCATTTTTCTAACTTAGGGGTCACTGCTCCAAGTGCTCTTATCACCACTGGAATCACTGCTGCCTTCACCTTCCTCATCTTCTCCGATTGTTCTTTGAGGCCCTGGTATTTCTCCAGCTTCTCATATTCCTTCTTTCTGCCACATCTAATATTATTACTGTCTTCTGATTTTTGTTTACTATTGTGATATTTGGTTGGTTAGCCAAGACCTGCTTATCCGTCTGGATCTTGAAGTCCCACAGGATTTTAGCCCTTTCATTCTCCACCACTTTTTATGGGGTCTCCCACCTGGACTTAGGGGGACTTGGCCATACACTATGCAGATGCTCCTGTATACAATTCCCACTACATGGTTGTTGTGTTCAATGTAGACTATCCCTGTATTTTGCATCCTGTCACTATGTGTTTGACTGTCTCCGAGGTTTCTTTACATAGTATGCACCTTGGATCTTGTCTTCTTTGGATCTAGTACTTAGCGCCTGCTCTTTTACCGCTATGATTAGTGCCTTTGTGCTGTCTTGGTGTCCAACTTTCTCCAGCCATTAGTAGGATTTCTGCATGTCAGTCACCTCCATTATCTGTCATGGTACATCCCATAAAGCAGCTTGTCTTACCATGGCACTTCCCGTTCTTCCTTCCAGGACTGCTGTTGCCTTAGGCTCTCTCTCAAAATCTCATCTTTTGGTGTAATTTTTCTGATGATTTCCTGGATATTCGTTTCATCCATGATGGTGGCTTTCACACCTATAACACCTCAACCACCCTCTTTTTTATTGGTGTTCAATGTTTGGGTGCTAGACTTGTGTTGGAGACCTCCATGCATAAGGAGCTTCTGGGTCTTCACATCTGCAGCTTCCATTTCTTCGTTTGGCCAGCACACTATGCCACCCAGGACTAGGCCACCTAGTGTAAAGGGACTGATAATTCTGTTAGTCCCAAGGGGTGGAGCCTAGGCTAGAGTGGGAAAACCAGGAAGTTAGGAAAGTTTTACCTCAGACAGTGCTGGGAAGGCAGGAAAGACACGCCTGACAGTACCGCTGACAGGAGGCATCCCCATCTTTAAGTGGGGGGCCCAGAACAGAAGGAAATGGACCAGGACTGGATGGAGCTAGCTGGTCACGTTTGGGGAACACCGGCAGCACGGGAAGCCGAGGCGGTCAGCAGTTTATCTCTGGCCGCAAACCGACGAGCTGCGGACCCATAGAAATCGGGTTGCCGTTAGCGCTACAAAGGCATCTCACCCCTCAGGACTGAAACCGGTTCTGGACACTATAGGTAACGGGTCGAATTCCGGTGGCAGGAGGAAAAATAGCGAAACACTCCTGTCCGCACCGGTAAAGAACAGACCTTACCTACTAGCTGCAGACCGTGGGACTGGCGGGAGAGCTCTGCAAGGATGGCAAAGACAGAGAAGAATAGATTAGACCCAGAAAGACTAAAAAAGGAACATCTGGAGACTCCATAAGGGGGACCCTGAACCGGCAACAAACTCCCGGTAAACCAGTCTGTACCGTGTATCGTTTAACATCTGCCGGTACCCAGTAAAGTGGAGTTAGAGTTAAACTGGTCTCTGTGATCCTTCTCGCCGGTGCCCGGAGGGCTTCATCACCATCAGCAGCATCTCATCAGAGGGTAAGAGCAACAACAACTACTCCCCTCATCCCCTTCATCATCCTCCATCACCCTCATCCCCTTTATCATCCTCCATCACTGCTGCCCTGAGGTAAAAGCTCCACCTGTGGGGAGCTGTACCACCCATCATCACCTCTGCGGCCGACTTGCAGCGATGGTACCTATATTACCGGGAACTACAGGTGGCGTCACGTTCCCTTGTAAACATACCCTCCCCACCATCTAACAAATGAGAGCCAGGGTACGGAACCGGGAACCCGATCACTCGTGACTTCCCCCAGTTGAAAACCATCAAACCCAAGCCCGGTATCCGAGTACCCCTAGCCCTGGGCCCATCATTCATATGCACAAATCTTATTCTTCCCATTGAGCTGGCTCTTCAGGCCCTGTCTTATCTTTTTATGGTATTTGGATATTGCTGCTTTCCTTGCCTCATCCTCATGTTTACTATATCCATCAGTCCTTACTACCTTGCCTCTCCTTATTTTTGCTGCACTTCTCCAGTCCAAATAACATCCCCACGTCTTCGCTGTAGATTCTTGTCAGGTGGATCAGTGAACTGTTTTCTTGTTCATTTTTCATATACAGCTTGATGTTATCCATATAGAGCAGGTAGCTGATGGTGCTTTCATTCATGAACTTGTATCCATAGCCAGATTCTGTAATTATCTGACTGAGGGGGTTCAAGCCTATGCAGAACAGCAATGAGGATATATGAGGTATATGACACATTTGATGCACATGGGTGCTAGTTGTTTTGAGTTGACTTCCAGTGTTGTCCTTCATAGCCCCAATGAGATTCTGAAGAAAGTTTTTAATTTCCAGTTGACACTGTAGAGCACAGTGGCGTACCTTGACCCTGGCGGGCACCGGTGCAACTTTTAGACCGGGGCCCCACTCGGTACTTGGTGAGGAGCGGGAGGGGGGGGTTGTCCTAGCAGAGACAAATGACACCCGGGGGGGTGCTGCCAGCAAAAGATAAGGAGTGGAGGGGAGTTGTTGCTGCACTCGCTGCCGTTACCTGCGTGCTGGCGGCGGATTTCAGGCCAGGGGGTCGGGGCAGCAGATGAGAGGAGGGGCGGGATAAGCCGCGGGAAGCAGGAAGCTTCCCCCTCTTCACCTCCTCTCCTCTAACACTCGATCGTGGTCGTGGGGGTGGCTGGCGACCCGGGCCCCCCTGCAAGGAGGGGCGGGCCCCCCTACAGGTGTGGGCCCGGTATCAACCGCGACTGCTGCGACCGCGATTGTTACGCCACTGGTAGAGCACCAAGCTTGATGTCTCAATGTCAAAGATATATACTGTACATTATATATATATATATATATATAATATATATATATACAGTATATATATACAGTTGTGGCCAAAAGTATTGACACCCCTGCAGTTCTGTCAGATAATACTCAGTTTCTTCCTGAAAATGATTGCAATCACAAATTCTTTGGTATTATTATCTTCATTTAATTTGTCTTCAATGAAAACAACACAAAAAGAATTGTCCTAAAGCCAAATTGGATATAATTCCACACCAAACATAAAAAAGGGGGTGGACAAAAGTATTGGCACTGTTAGAAAAATCATGTGATGCTTCTCTAATTTGTGTAATTAACAGCACCTGTAACTTACCTGTGGCACCTAACAGGTGTTGGCAATAACTAATTCACACTTGCTGCCAGTTGACATGGATTAAAGTTGACTCAACCTCTGTCCTGTGTCCTTGTGTGTACCACATTGAGCATGGAGAAAAGAAAGAAGACCAAAGAACTGTCTGAGGAATTGAGAAACCAAATTGTAAGGAAACATGAGCAATCTCAAGGCTACAAGTCCATCTCCAAGGACCTGAATGTTCCTGTGTCTACCGTGCGCAGTGTCATCAAGAAGGTTAAAGCCCATGGCACTGTGGCTAACCTCCCTAGATGTGGACGTAAAAGAAAAATTGACAAGAGATTTCAACGCAAGATTGTGCGGATGGTGGATAAAGAACCTCGACTAACATCCAAACAAGTTCAAGTTACCCTGCATTCCGAGGGTACAGCAATGTCAACCCGTACTATCCGTCAGCGTCTGAATGAAAAGGGACTTTATGCTAGGAGACCCAGGAAAACCCCACTGCTTACCCTGAGATATAAAAAAGCCAGGCTGAAGTTTGCCAAAACTTACCTGAGAAAGTCTAAAACGTTTTGGAAGAATGTTCTCTGGTCAGACGAGACAAAAGTAGAGCTTTTTGGGCAAAGGCATCAACATAGAGTTTACAGGAGAAAGAAAGAGGCGTTCAAAGAAAAGAACACGGTCCCTACAGTCAAACATGGCGGAGGTTCCCTGATGTTTTGGGGTTGCTTTGCTGCCTCTGGCACTTGACTGCTTTACCGTGTGCATGGCATTATGAAGTCTGAAGACTACCAACAAATTTTGCAGCATAATGTAGGGCCCAGTGTGAGAAAGCTGGGTCTTCCTCAGAGGTCATGGGTCTTCCAGCAGGACAATAACCCAAAACACACTTCAAAAAGCACTAGAAAATGGTTTGAGAGAAAGCACTGGAGACTTCTAAGGTGGCCAGCAATGAGTCCAGACCTGAATCCCATAAAACACCTGTGGAGAGATCTAAAAATGGCAGTTTGGAGAAGGCACCCTTCAAATATCAGGGACCTGGAGCAGTTTGCCTAAGAAGAATGGTCTAAAATTCCAGCAGAGCATTGTAAGAAACTCATTGATGGTTACCGGAAGCGGTTGACCGCAGTTGTGCAACCAAGTATTAGGCTGAGGGTGCCAATACTTTTGTCTGGCCCATTTTTGGAGTTTTGTGTGAAATGAACAATGTTTTGCTTTTTGCTTCATTCTCTTTTGTTTTTTTTTATTGAAGACAAATTAAATGAAGATAATAATACCAAAGAATTTGTGATTGCAATCATTTTCAGGAAGAAACTATGTATTATCTGACAGAATTGCAGGGGTGTCAATACTTTTGGCCACAACTGAATGTATGTATGTATATATATATATATATATATATATATATATATATATGTGTGTGTACATCATTGGTGGTAGCTGAGTGCTGCAGAGAATTTTTCTAGTTATTTGACCCAGCGTCCCTGCTGGCACCAGTTCACATTAAGTCTGTGAGTGCTGTGCAGTTTTTTTCTCTGTTGTATCATATGGAGTTACTGGCTCCATTTCTGCAATTTGCACCCTCATCGCCTACAGGTGATCTAGGGTCGAGATGGTGTCTGCCCACTTAGTAGTGGGATAGGGAGGACAAGGACAAGGAGGACAGGGATGTCAGCGTTAGGACTCATCAGACCTGAAGTCACTTTGTCGCAGTCGATGAAAAAAAACAGACATTGGCCAATGTGTGTACTAAGAATTTCAGAAATAAAAAAATAAGAATTTTGAGTTTTTTGAAAAAAACGTAAGTTTTTAAACTTTTTTCTCATATACATACAGCTTGTTAGCATATGTACACCATTGGTAGTAGCTGAGTGCTGCAGAGAATTTTTTTCTAGTTGTGTGAACCAGCATCCCTGCTGGCACCAGTTCACATTATGTCTGTGAGTGCTGTGCAGTTTTTTTTTTCTCTGCTTTTCTCTATTTTTTTTTCTCTCTCTGTATATATATATATATATATATATATATATATATCTACTATATAATTGCCGTAGCACGTTTTGTGTCGGACCCCGGCACGCCGTGGCTTTGTCGCCGCTGTCAGCACACATATTAATAGTGATGATCCTCCTCCTGCCCGCGCTGCCTGCCCCATTACCCCCCCTGCCTGTCACCATAGCCATCCTCCACTGCCCGGTCACCCCCGCCTGTCACAACACTTCCCCCCGCTGACCCATCACCCCCCCTGCCTGTCACCATAGCCATCCTCCACTGCCCGGTCACCCCCTCCTCCTGCCCGCGCTGCCTGCCCCATCACCCCCCTGCCTGTCACCATAGCCATCCTCCACTGCCCGGTCACCCCCGCCTGTCACAACACTTCCCCCCGCTGCCCCATCACCCCCCTGCCTGTCACCATAGCCATCCTCCACTGCCCGGTCACCCACAGCCTATCACCACTGCCCCTCCGCTCCCCGATCGCCCCCCCCCACTCTCCGGTCACCCCCCGCCTGTCAGCACAGACCCCCTCCACTGTCCGGTCACCCCCCCGGCCTCTTACCACAGCTCCTTCAAGCCAGCCGCGATCTCTCTTCATCCTGCTTGAGGACCTCTGATGACGTCACAATGATGGGTGGAGTCACAGATCACATGATCGTGACGTCATCAAAGGTCCTGTTCCGATCTAACCTACTCTGCCTACTCATCCCCCTGCGCTGCACACTGACCCCCACTCTGCCCCTGACCCTGCTCTGCCTACTCACCCCCACTCTGCCCCTGACCCCCACTCTGACCACTCACCCCCACTCTGCCCACTCACCCACCAACTCTTCCCCCTCACCCCCACTCTGCACACTGACCCCCACTCTGCACACTGACCCCCACTCTGCACACTGACCCCCACTCTGACCCTGCTCTGCCCACTGACCCCCACTCTGACCACTGACCCCCACTCTGCACACTGACCCCCAAACTCTGCCCACTCACCCCCCTACTCTTCCCCCTCACCCCCTCTCTGCCCCCCTCACCCCCACTCTGCACACTGACCCCCACTCTGCCCCTGACCCTGCTCTGCCCACTGACCCCCACTCTGACCACTGACCCCCACTCTGCCCACTCACCCCCCTACTCTTCCCCCTCACCCCCTCTCTGCCCCCCTCACCCCCACTCTGCACACTGACCCCCACTCTGACCACTGACCCCCACTCTGACCACTGACCCCCACTCTGACCACTGACCCCCAAACTCTGCACACTCACCCACCAACTCTTACCCCTCACCCCCTCTCTGCCCCCCTCACCCCCACTCTGCACACTGACCCCCACTCTGCCCCTGACCGTGCTCTGCCCACTGACCCCCACTCTGACCACTGACTCCCACTCTGCCCACTCACCCCCAAACTCTGCCCACTCACCCCCCTACTCTGCCCCCTCACCCCCTCTCTGCCCCTCACCCACACTCTGCCCACTCACCCTGCTCTGCCCACTCATCCTGCTCTGCCCACTCACCCCCCTACTCTTCCCCCTGACCCCCTCTCTGCCCCCTCACCCCCACTCTGCACACTGACCCCCTCTCTGACCCTGCTCTGCCCATTCACCACCACTCTGACCACTGACCCTGCTCTGCCCACTGACCCCCTCTCTGCCCACTCACCCCCTCTCTGCCCACTCACCCCCACTATGCTCACTGACCATGCTCTGCCCACTCACCCTGCTCGGCCCACTGACCCCTCACACTGGCCACTCATCCTGCTCTGCCCACTCACCATGCTCTGCCCACTCACCCCTCACTGCCCACTGACCCCTCACACTGACCCTGCTCTGCCCACTGACCATCCTCTGCCCACTCACCCCTCACTGACCTGCTCTGCCCACTCACCCTGCTCGGCCCACTGACCCCTCACACTGCCCACTGACCCTCCTCTGCCCACTGAACATGCTCTGCCCACTGACCCCTCAATGCCCACTCACCCTGCTCTGCCCACTGACCCTGCTCTGCTCACTGACCACTCACACTGCCCACTCACCCTGCTCTGCCCACTGACCCCTCACACACCCCACTGACCCTGCTCTGCCCACTCACCCCTCACACTGACCCTGCTCTGCCCACTGACCCTGCTCTGACCACTCACCCCTCACACTGCCCACTGACCCCTCACACTGCCCACTCACGCCTCACACTGCCCACTGAACATGCTATGCCCACTTACCCCTCACACTGCCCACTGACCATGCTCTGCCCACTGACCCCTCACACTGCCTACTGACCCTGCTCTGCTCATTTACTCCCACTCTGCCCACTCACCCCTGCTTTTACCACTGACCCTGCTCTGCCCACTGACCACCCTCTGTTCACTCACCCCCCGCTCTGCCCTTTCACCATGCCCACTGACCCCTGCTCTGCCAACTGACCGTGCCCACTCACCCATGCTCTACCCACTGACCCTTCTCTGCCCACTCACTGTGCCCATTGACCGCCGCTCTGCCCACTAACCCCTGCTCTGCCCACTGACTGTGCCCAATAACCCTTGCTATGCCCACTAAACCCTGCTCTGCCCACTCACCCCCGCTCTGCCCGCTGACCCCTGCTCTGCTCACTGACTGTGCCCACTCACCCCTGCTCTGCTCACTCACCCCTGCTCTGCCCACTGATTTTTCCCACTAACCCCTGCTGTGCCTACTGACTGTGCCCACTGACCCCTGCTCTGCCCAATCACTCTGCCCACTAACCCCTGCTCTGACCACTGACCCCCGCTATGACCCTGCTCTGACCACTGACCCCCAAATCCTGCTCACTGACCCTGCTCTGCCCATTCACCCCCCACTCTGCCCACTCACCCCCGCTCTGCCCACTGACCCTGCTCTGCCCACTTACCCCCCCCCCTCTGGCTACTGACCATGCCCACTGACCCCAGCTCTGCCCACTGACCCCAGCTCTGCCCACTGACCCCAGCTCTGCCCACTGACCCCTGCTCTGCCCAATGACTCTGCCCACTAACCCCTGCTCTTCCCACTCATCCCCCACTCTGCCCACTGACGCTCGCTTTGCCCACTGACCCCCAGCAGATCGGTTTCCCAGCCAACGACAGGTCCTGTCCTGCCACCTACAAGACGGGTGGTGCGAGCCGCCGCAGGGTAAGTATCCTCACTGAGGTTTTTTTAGTTTTATTATCACCATGAAGGAGGGGGGAGGGGGGTGTGCAGCCCCAGAGGGAGGGGGGCCGCAGAGACTGGAGGCCCAGAGGGACGGGTGCCACAGGGAGCGGAGGGGGTCAGGAGGAGCGCCTCCATCCTGCCCCCCCCTATCCATCCTGCCCCACCCAACACCATCCTGCCCCCCCGACTCCATCCCGCACCCCCACCACCATCCTCACCCCCCGCCAACATCCTGCCCCGCCGCCTCCATCCTCCCCGCCCCCCCTCCCCCCGCCACCATCCTGCCCTGCCGTCTCCATCCTGCCCTGCCGTCTCCATCCTGCCCTGCCGTCTCCATCCTGCCCTGCCGTCTCCATCCTGCCCCGCCTTCTCCATCCTGCCCTGCCTTCTCCATCCTGCCTCGCTCCGTCCATCCTGCCCCTCCGACTCCATCCTGCCCCTCCGGCTCCATCCTGCCCCTCCGGCTCCATCCTGCCCCTCCGCCTCCATCCTGCCCCTCCGCCTCCATCCTGCCCCTCCGCCTCCATCCTGCCCCTCCGCCTCCATTCTGCCCCGCCCCCTCCATCCTGCTCCGCCACCCACCATCCTGCCCCCCCACCCACCATCCTGCCCCCCTTGCTCCTTCCTGCCCCACTCACTACTTCCTGCCCCGTTCACTCCATCCTGCCCTGCTCGCTCCATCCTCACCCCCGCTGTTCTTGCTCCCCTGCCTCCATCCTGCCCTCACGCTTACTCATCCGGCCCCGCTTGCTCCATTCTGCTCATCTGCTCAATCCTGCCCCTTCGGCTTCATCCTGCTCCTCCGCCTCCATCCTGCCCCGCTCAATCCATCCTGCCCCCCGCTCTTCTTGCTCCCCCGCCTCCATCCTGCCCTGCTCGCTCCATCCTGCCGCCCCCCTCCCCCGCCTCCATCCTGTTGCCCCGCCTCCATCCTGTTGCCCCGCCTCCATCCTGTTGCCCCGCCTCCATCCTGTTCCCCCCGGCTCCATCCTGTTCCCCCCCGCTCCATCCTGTTTCCCCCGGCTTCATCCTGTTTCCCCCGGCTTCATCCTGTTTCCCCCGCCTCCATCCTGCCCCCTCCCGCTCCATCCTGCCCCCCCTTCCCGCTCCATCCTGCCCCGCTCGCTCCATCCTGCCCCGCTCGCTTCATTCTGCCCCGCTCGCTTCATTCTGCCCCCCCAACACAATCCTGCCCCCCCTCCCCTCCTCAGCTGATCGCTTGCCCAGGCAACTACAGGTCCTAAAGGCCTGTAGGACCTACAAGGCGGAGGTGGAGCGAGCCGCCGGACAGGTGAGTATCCTCACTGAGGATTTTTTTAATTTTACTGTGGACAACCGGGGGCCAGGAGGAGTGGGGGACCGCGGTGACCGCAGTATTGCCATATACCATAGTGCTGCTATACATGTGCTATAATGTACTGCCATATACCATAGTGCTGCTATACATGTACTGTAATGTACCGCCATATACCATAGCACTGCTATACATGTACTGTAATGTACCGCCATATACTATAGTGCTGCTATACATTTACTATAATGTACTGCCATATACCATAGCGCTGCTATACATGTACTCTAATGTACCGCCATATACCATAGCACTGCTATACATGTACTGTAATGTACCGCCATATACTATAGTGCTGCTATACATTTACTATAATCTACCGCCATATACTATAGTGCTGCTATACATGTGCTCTAATTACCACCATATACCATCGTACTGATATATATATCTACTATATAATTGCCGTAGGCACTTCCGTGTCGGACCCCGAAAAGACCGTGGCTATGTCACTCTGTGACGTCACCAGTTGGCCTGCGCGAGCAATGGCCGCGAGGCCATTGCGAGTCGCTGGCTGAGCGCGAGCAATGGCCGCGAAGCGGCCATTGCGAGTCGCTGGCCGAAAATCGAACCAGAGGCTCGGCCACAAAGTTAGCGATTTACCGCTCATGTAGCGCGAGTCGCTGCCTGAGCGGTAAATCGCTAACTTTGTGGCCGAGCCTCTGGTTCGATTTTCGGCCAGCGACTCGCAATGCCCACTTCGCAGCCCCAAAAAGTATTCACACCCCCCCAAAAAGTATTCAACCCCCCCAAAAAGTATTCACACACCCCCCCAAAAAGTATTCACACACCCCCAAAAAGTATTCACACACCCCCAAAAAGTATTCAACCCCCCAAAAAGTATTCACACACCCCCAAAAAGTATTCACACCCCCCCAAAAAGTATTGAACCCCCAAAAACTATTCACACACCCCCAAAAACTATTCACACACCCCCCAAAACTATTCACACCCCCCCAAAAAGTATTCACACCCCCCCCAAAAAGTATTCAACCCCCCCAAAAAAGTATTCAACCCCCAAAAAGTATTCACACACCCCCAAAAAGTATTCAACCCCCCCAAAAAGTCCTTACACCCCCCCAAAAAGTATTCACACCCCCCCAATAAAATAAAAAAAAAATAATAATAATATATAAAATTAATATATGAATTAAATTAACTAATTTAAATAAAAAAAAATAATCTAATCCAAATACATTTCATTAAAATAAAAAATTAATATACAAATAATAAAAATAATAAATATTAAAATAAATCAAAAAAAAAAAAAAAATATATATATATATAATTAAAATATTAATAACATTAACTAATTCTAAGAAATTCAAATTACTCAAATAAAAAAAAAATCAATTAAAATAAAAAAAAAAATAATATTCTAAAAATATTCTATAATAAATAATTACAATAATAAAATCATAAATAATAAAAAAAAATATTCCATATAAAAATTCATAACATTAACTAATTCTAATAAAATAAAACTAATAAATAAAATATTCATAACATTAAGTTATTCAAAAAAATTGGAAATAAAAAAAAATAAATAAAAAAAAAATAATATAGCTACTATAATCTAATTAACGCACGTTCTAGAATCCCGATGCATTTGCATCGGGCTCACAGCTAGTATGTATATATATATATATATATACACACACATACATACATACATACATACATTTATATATATATATATATATACAGAGAGAGAGAAAGAGAGGGGGAGAGAGAGATAAATGGATAGATGTGTGTCTATATACACCAGTAATCATTGCACTTGGTTGACAGTATATTGTAATCTCATTTGCATTGTTTTTTGTCTCTTATTTGCCTTCCCTTTCATTGTTTCTTATTTTTATTATTCACTTTAAGAATCTATTTTATTTGTTTAGTTGTTTATCTCATAAAAATATTTATTGTGTATTTTCACATTTCTTTGATTTTCTATCAAATTTGAGTAACATCTCTATAATAATAATAATATTTATTCATTTATATAGCGCTATTAATTCCATAGCACTTTACATACATCAGTAATGCTGTTTCTCTTGGAGCTCACAATCTAAATATCCTATCAGTATATCTTTGCAATGTGGGAGGAAACTGGAGTGCCTGGAGGAAACCAATGCAAACACGGGGAGAACATACAAACTCCTTGCAGATGTGTCCTTGGTGGGAATTGAACCCAGGACCTACCTCAGTACCTCAGTGCTGCAAAAGCTGCAGTGCTAACCACTTGAGCCACCATGCAAACCCATGATATATTTCTGTATTCCATGGCATTGCTCCTGTTATGGTTATCTGGCTTGGTGTAGCGTCACATGCATCGCAGCACATTGATAATGTCATTGACTCACCGTGGCCGGGACTCCGGTTTAGACAGGCGTTTCTCTTCCTCCTTCTTGTCACGGATGGACCGCGCCTGCCGGTAGTGGGGCCCGGTGGTACAGATCAAAATGATGAGACGTCTTGTGAGAACAGATTAAGGGGTTACTGTTTCGTGACGCCACCTATGAGAGTTCCGGTAACTTTACCGGCGCTGCGGGGCCTCCGGGGGATGGAATGCAGCAAGATGGAACGCTCCCCACAGGCTGAGCGGTGATCCCCGAAGCCAGAAGCTGCACAAGATGTTCTGAGGCAGCGGCGGTTACCTTAATATGCGGATAAACAGTTCATAAGAAGGCACGGACACTGTAAGTCTCTGTAACGGGTTCTTTACTGTAACCAGCAGGCAGTACATGGTATACAGTTACGGGTAGTGGACTGGGTGGACTCAGCAATGACCAGTGTTTCTCAGAGATCCACTGTGTTCCTCCATTCTAACTAAATACTGTGCTGTTGTCGCCCATGAATGCCAGATCGGGTACAAGGAGGATGCTTGAATGCCCTATCCGGGGTATACGTTCCGGATGCTTTGGGGAGCCTTGGGTCCTTTGGTGGGTACACCGCTGGCTAGACGACTGTGTATGGCGGTGGTGGGGTGCTCCTTTAAAGCGGTCCCTCCACTCCTCTGGTTCGCATAGCAGAGCTGGACTGCTGCTAGCTTCGGTACCAGCAAACCGGCTGTAGATGGGCACGGGATGTTTTTGGACCCGCATGATGATGCCTGAGAATCGGTTGATTAGGCACCGAGAGTGATGGTGCTCAACCGGGGTGATGGCAGGGAGACGGCCAGGGAAGGTGGCCAGGGGGCCGCACGGAACTGTGCAACCCCCTCTCCTAGGTTGCAGAGCTTGCTCTTTTTTGCTCCTTCTCCTACATTGCTCGGAGGGTGTCTCTTTTCTTCTAACTCCTAATTGTGCTAAGCTTTCCACTACACACTACCCTTACACTCCGCCCACCAGGACCTGATTGGCCCTCTATTCTAGGTGATGCATGCAGGGTATGGATCTCTGAGTTAACCGTGTGACTGCTGAGTCAGAGAATATTGCTGCTGCATTTTTGGCTGCAATAACCTCTTGTGACGCACTCGTTGCGGGGCGCCACATCATCCAGGCTCGCTAATCAGAACAAGGTGCTGGGAGGAAAGAGATGGTTCACAGGGCTTGTCGTGCACCGGGGCCGTGGGGGATTTACTCAAGGCCGGGCCCCCTCCTTGCTGCTGCTGGTGTGGGGAAGTCACAGGTGGATGAAGCTGGTCCTGTGGCCCTGGGGGACAGGTTTTAAAAGGCAGTTAGCACAGTCTCTGACTAGGTAGTTTTGGGCGATAAGAGTTTATCATGACGCCACCTGTTGTAGGTGGTCAATAGGGGTTGCTGCTGCTATGCGGGACCTCTGGGGACGATGGGAAAGCAACTGTGGTGGTTCTGCTCCCCACGGGCGGAGCAGATCCCCAGGGCAATTGTTAAAGTCTATAGCGATGGTAGGACGTTGGGGGTGCAGGCCTTGGTGTGCGAAATAACTGACAGACACCAAGGTTGCAGTCTCCGTTACCTTTACTGAGAGAAGTACCAGGTTTGTCCATGGCACTGTCCACAAGAGGTGTCGGAGATCAGGCGCCTGGAGGCAAGTTGTTGTCCTCCACACCTGGCAAGTTCTGAGGCCTCCCTGCTGCACTGCTCTTGGTGGGTCCTGGCTGCCTGTAGCTATGCTGTGACCCTCCCTTCTCTGGCCTATATGACAGGCGGCTTGAGCCCTTTCTGGATTACTCTCCTCGACTCTTCTCCATGAGCTCTCTGGTATTGATGTGTCTCCTGGGCATGGTGATGGACAAGCGACATGGAATCTCTCACCCTCCGGTTTTGGCTGCTGGGCCTATAGTCCCTCACAACCTCGGACTCTGTTGTCCGCTCCTGCGCTCTCTATTGGGGTGATCCCGGCACTGGCTCCACTCCCCAGATGTGTTTCTCCTCTTTCTCAGACCCTCTCCTACGGGACAAGCCTTACTCTACTTCAGTCCACGGGACCTCTTCACAGCTCTGCTAGGAACTGAACTGCTTAACCCCACCCCCAGGCCAGAATTTATAGCAGGGGACCTCCACTTGGACTTGGGTTTCAGAGCTCATTCCTTCTGGCCTGGCATTGGGAAGGTGTTGTGTGCATTGTTCACCTGGTGTGGGCACCTTCCCTTGCTTCGACGCACAGCATGGTCCCCTGGGGAGACAACGCTATTGTGGCAACTGAACCCTGGGGTGCCACCGGCTGACATCTTGCAGCCACAGAATATTGAAGAGCCCGATAGACCGGGTAGTGTAAATAAACTCAGACCAACATTAGTGATGAGTGAAATTCTAGTCTTGCAACCTACTCAAGTATGGCCAAATATTTTAAAATTGTTTGATACAAATCAAATATTTCTTATTATGCTTTTGGGTCTTTGTAGCCACTCTAGCATAAAAAACATAAGGGAAAATAAGTCACACTCAGGTCATCACTCACCGTATTGCCACAAATCCCATTCTGGTCATCCGTGCAGCCCTCTCTATCTTTTCTTTTCTTTTGGTTCCACACAGAATCGTCATCCTACATCTGCGCCAAGTGGACCTTTCATGTCATGACATGGGAATTGTAGAAGCCGCAGTGTTGAGTGAAGATACAGGAAGAGGGCGTTGTGTGCAGTGCTGAAGGAAAGAAAAGGTGAGGGGAAGGTGGTGGGGAACCAGTTGTGGATTTTCACACATGGACAAGTGAGATGAAGCATTTTTTTTACCCCTTTGCCCATTCTTCAAAATGGTTATGATCACATCCTAGGTGGGTGATGACACAATGATACTCTTGAGTTTTCTTAGACTTTGTATCCCCTGAGGCCAAGAGATTTGGTCAGAGGGATTCTTAAAAAACTATCACCCGAAATTAGGGATGAGCGAGTACCTTAATATTTGTGCTCGCTATACTCGCAACGAGTAGGTAGCTGTACTCACTACTCGTTGCGAGTATACCGAGTACAAATACTTTTGCAGTGTATCTATAAATACACTGCAAAAGTAGCCTAAAAGTGAGTAAAAGTTGTTAAAAAATAATAAACTTACATACTCACCTTCCGACGCCTGCACCGGGACTGGCAGAGAAGACATCCGATTGCTGGACAAGGACCTTTCACTACCAGCCAATCAGATGGCCGGTAGTGATCTTGCCAATCAGATGGCACCACGTCACAACTATGTCATTGCCAGCGGCCACCTGATTGTATATCTTGGACCTTGCAAATTGGCCAATCAGGTGGCCGCTAGCGATCACTTGGTGTGACGTGGCACCATCTGATTGGCCAGATCGCTACCAGCCATCTGATTGGCTGCTAGTGAAAGGTCCTTGTCCAGCGATCGGAGGTGAGGTTTTCCGGTCCCGGTGCAGGCGTCTGACAGGTGAGTATGTAAGTTTATTGTTTTATAACATCTTTTATTCACTTTTAGGCTACTTTCGCAGTGTATCTATAGATACACTGCGAAAGTATTAGGAATACTCGCTACTCCCGAGTACACATAAGATACTCGGAGAGTAGCGAGTAGCCCGAATACCGCTACTATTTGGCGAATACCGAATAGTAGCGAGTATACTCGCTCATCCCAGGTGAAATGCTCTCTGAAGCTTAGCATTTTTCAACTTATCCACCATACCAATCTGATGAAAACCCCAAATATTTTCTAGAAAAATGTTAACTTATTAGTATCACACAAAATAATTTATTTTTCATGTTGTGTTCATTGGAAGAAACATCACACTCCTCTGAATTATACAGCCCACTCCGTGAGCTCAGTGACATTTTTTTTCTGCTAATCAACTTGTTGAGGATAACTAATAGATGTCCCTGCAATGTAATCAAAATGTTTTGTCAGCTGAGTTTGTTATTCCGTTCATTGAGATTTGCATTTGAGATGTGGAAGAACATAAGCTATGGGAACGAGTAGATTTATGAAAGCAAAAGTTGCTGTAAAAACAGAAGTAAAATATTGTGATTTCTATGCATATTACAGATGATGAGCGAAGACTCAAACAACTTCTGAAGAGTTGCACGAAGTCAAGTTTGTTCTTCATCTTGTTACAAATGTTATGCATTGAGTTACCCACATCTTTGATTAATTGATATTATGAGTAGTTGTTACCTCGCTCTGAAGAATCTTCAATAATTATAGTTGAACAAACAAAGTTGCAGGACCATGGTGTTCCCAGCACCTTGTTACTCCTTGGCTGTCGGACAAGAGCATTACGATCTTCATACTTGCCGGCATCTCTTGCTTTTCTTGGTCCTGCATGACATCAAGGTTGTCACATGCATATTGTTGCACTTACTGGAAGAGGCACTGGGATGCCTAAAGATATAATTTGCAAAGTTATTATTTGGTTACAATGGACTACTGGATTCCCGCAAGACTCTTTGACTTAACAAAAAGAAGAAGCTGTGGCACTCATCCTAGTGTGTACTGATGCAATGCTGAAACACTATACATTATAACAAAAAGTCAATGCTAAGTCATGCTTATTTAAATTTAGAATTGCACTACAGCTAGTGAACTATTAAAAATGGAGATATCTTAGTACTTATGGCCATATATATGACCGCCCAGTAGCCACGTCGAGGCTTGTCCCCTGTACTGGGTCCTAACTTACTTTCATACTGTACTATATTTTAGCCTCTCTCTGGATTAAAAATCTTACTTAAAATGGGTGAGTAGAAGACTTGATAAAAGAGACAACAGCACCCTGTGGCTGGTGGAGCAAGGGGCACTACAGAGGGTGTGGCCCCATATGCTAAACAAGAAAAAGCTGTGCCACTCATTGTAGTGTGTACTGGTGCAATGCTGAAACACTCTTCTACTTCACATTGCTGCCACATGAGATACTCGTGACCTCTGCAGCCAATCATTAGCTGCAGCAGTGATCTTCTACAGTCAGTAATTGGCTCATATGGTGACATATCCTCATGGCTGTATAAGTTAAATAGAGACCATCGAAATCTTGTGCAACATCTGATAGAGACCAGCTGGTCTGTGTGAATTGCTTAATTCATTTTTTTCCATCCCTTCACGCCCAGTCAATTTTCCATTTTTCATTTTTGTTTTCCCCCCTTCTTCCAAGAGCCATAACTTTTTATTCTTCCATCAATGTAGTCCTATGAGTTCTTGTTTATTGCGGGACAAGTTGTACTTTAGAATGACACACGTGATCCATGCCGGCAAGTGTTAGATCACGCTGTCAGAGATTGACAGCGTGATCTTAAGTGGGGGGATCCCCGATGCCCCATCCACTCGCATCTATTAGCAACACATGTCATATTAACTGGCGGAAAAAAATGCAAGTTCAGCATGGAAGCATCAAGCATGTCCTTGGTTGTGAAGGGGTTTAAAACTATTATGAGTTATTGGTAAAAACTTTACTCCTTTGACAAACTTTTTAAGCCTAAAGTATAGAGCAAATAGTAAAGAAAATGCAAATTGTGACGGCCCTTGAAATGGAGTTAACATGGTTGGAGATACTTCATCCAGTCCCTAAAACTGAATCTATAATTCGTGTTCTATCAATCTCCAATTCTGCGAGGTTTTGGCTATCAGATATCTCACATTTATCCCATGTGTCACTAGAGATTTCTTACTTCCACTGGCAAGATTAAATTCTACGGTATTCACAGGAGCAAAACTATATATAGAAGAAGTGTAAGTAAAAGCCGAAGGAACTTCCTTCAATAACTCTGAAAGCTACAAGATTGGTTAGAATTCATTTTTGTAGCATCTTTCTCAAACACGGCTCAGAAGATTAAATATTTCCTCTGGGATATTAAATAATGTCACATCCCCGGGACATGTCAAGATGTGCCACGCGGGTGTTTATAACCCCTTTAACCTATAGGAAAATATATTATTTGATCTCAGAGTGGAATTTGCTGCATTCTAGAAAATATACCATGCATGTCCTGTACATAAACACAGATATATAGGGCTTGATTCAACAATGCATTTCCGCCATAAATATTTCTCAATTAATTACTTTTTGATTCATGGCGCTAATCACCTGATTGGAGCCTTATTTCAAGTTATCTTCTGTTCTTTAGTTTTCTGATTTTTACTGAAATTGCAAGGAAAAGTGTTTTTTCAATCTCCTGCAAAAAATCTTCACAGTGAAAACTTCTTTAAAAATATAGATTTTATTGTTCTCAAAATATGGTTAACATACCGTATATACTCGTGTATAAGCCGACCCGTGTATAAGCCGACCCCCCTACTTTTGCCCCCAAAAGCTGGTAAAAGTTATTGACTCACGTATAAGCCTAGGGTATGAAATGCAGCAGACCTCTATCCTATTATATAGCCCCCCATCACTTATTATATAGCACCCCTCAGTAATGGTATACAGGCCCCTCAGCAGTGGTATTATACAGGCCCCTCAGCAGTGGAATACAGGCCCCTCCGCAGTGGTATACAGGCCCCTGTGCAGTAGTATACAGGCCCCTGTGCAGTAGTATACAGGCCCCTGTGCAGTGTATACAGGCCCCTGTGCAGTGTATACAGGCCCCTCTGCAGCATATACAGGCCCCTCTGCAGCGTATACAGGCCCCCAGTGGTGGTATACTGGCCCCCAGCAGTAACACACAGCCCCCCTCCCTTATTATGTCCCCCCCAGGCTGCGGCACCTGTTAAAATAACAAACGTTTCATACATCACCTCTCCGGCGCAGCTCCTCCGCTCCTCCGGTCCCGGCTTCTTCCTTCTTGTGCTGTGACCGCACGCAGGAAATGACGTCATCTCCTGCGCCCGGTCACATGACACCGGCACAAGAAGGAAGAAGCCGGGACCGGAGGAGCGGAGGAGCTGCGCCGGAGAGGTGATGTATGAAACATTTGTTATTTTAACAGGTGCCGCAGCCTGGGGGGGACATACTAAGGAGGGGGGGCTGTGTGTTACTGCTAGGGGCCAGTGTATTGCAATATGCACGGCATCCCCCCGCCCCTGATGGACGGGGGTATGCCGTGCATATTCATTACACTAATGAGGCGGCCCCACGTGACCGCCCGCAGTCACTGCGGCCCCCTCCTGCGTCCTCCAGCCCCCGGTCACAGCCCCACCCCCTCTGCAAAAACCGAGCGACTCACATATAAGCCGAGAGGGGCACTTTTCAGCCCAATATTTGGGCTGAAAAACTCGGCTTATACGCGAGTATATACGGTAGCTCAGGTCTTTGTGTTTCAAGTGTAAACCGTTCTTAATCATAACCTTTCTTATTTTTATGTAAATTAGCCTTTTTCAGATGTTTTTGACTGATTGATGATACGCAATTTTTGAAAAGAAGTTGCAAAATTTGACACAAATCTACTTCAGCCACAACCATAAAAGATTTTATGTATGCAAGTTAGTTTGGAACATTTTCTGCTCCTTTCTGCAAAACATGTAACTTTTCCCTCAAAAAAGTTGTAAAAACAGATAAAAACATAAAAAAGTTGGTTTCAGCTTTGCTCAAAATTCATGAATCACATTTTGATAAATTTGGCGTAAAAAAAATGTCAGCAAAGAACACGTCAAAAAGTAAAGTGACTTAAATGAAAATCATGAATTGGGCACTTGGTGTTTAAGGCATGTTGATCTTACTTAGACAAGAAACAATGGGATTCCATTGTCAGTACTGAGTAATTTGTAGAGAGTGCAAACTTAGGGTACCGTCACACTTGGTGACGTTCCAGTGATCCCGACAACGATACGACCTGGTAAGGATCGCTGGAACGTCACTACGTGGTCGCTGGTGTGATGTCAAATAGTCAAATCTACTCAACGACGCACCAAGCAACGATACGGCCACCCGTATATAACGACCTCGGCGGTCGTTGGGACCCTGTCACTCAGCACCTAGTCTGACCTACGTGGCTGAGTTCTAAGTCGCCAATGAGTTTGTTGTTAAGGCATCAAACACACCGATGCATGCTTCCCAGTGGGAAACTGATGATCAAAAAATGGTCCAGGCCATTTTGACACGATCGGCGATGCCACAGCGGGGACCCAGTCGCTGCTACGTGTCAAACATGGCGAGATCACTGGCAAGGACGCTGTTGCATCACAAAACCTGTGACATAGCAGCAATCTCACTAGCGATCTCGCTATGTGTAACGGGGGCTTTAGACCAGAAAGTCTTAAAATGCACCAAGGTCATTCATGGTTTTTTATAAATCTGTGTAATTTTAACACTGTATGCAAAACTAAGTATGCAAAATGTATCAGTTGGCTTCCAGAAACCTATGCAACACTTCTAGAGGAAAAAAGTTATCCCCCTTCTTGGATTAATCATAAAAGTGTGTCTACAATACATCATAAATATGGTGCAGGTAAGAAAGACAGGATCTATGAGATGAAATATCAGGCAGAAAATCTAAAACTAAAACCTTATTCCAAGGATACCATATTGGCTAAACCATGATGGTCTTTTTGCTCCATAGTTCATGTTTTACTAGAAATCTAGCATTTGAAGACAACCCTTCATGGTATAACACATGGGGAAGAAAATTACTTTAGAGACAGTTGTTCTCCACCTTGGCTCATGTGACCAGAGCTCTAAACTCTAAAGTTGTCCATGTGCAACAGTGGGTTCAGATGACTGTTTTATTGTCTACGTCTTGCTGTTTGTACATATGAAGTCTTTATGAGCTACAAAGGAATTGATAACCTACTAAATCAGCTTTCTTATGTTTTTTTTTATGATAGGCAATGATTATGGATGAGAGAGTACTGAACTATTCGGACCCGCTATACTCTTCTGTCCGCCGTAGTCCAATCCAGGTTTCTTCTTTAGCTCTGCTACATCTCTGGTAGAAAACCTCTACCAGAGATGTAGCAAAGCTGTGCACCCGTGGGAAAGTTCATATGAGTTCATACAGGCAAACATAAACTCACATGAACCCTGACAGCAGCGCTACTTCAAATGAACAGCTGACCAGAATCAGCTGATCATTTGAAACTACAGGCGGGAAAGCCGGCGGTGAAACTTCACAGCCAACTTTCCCGGTCTGTGCTGTGCTCCCCGCTTACTGATGCCCCCTCCCCGCTCACTGATGCCCCTCCCCACCTGATTCTAAGTTAGGATCAGGTTGGGAGCGAAGCACCAGGTAGCAGGGGGGGCATCAGTGAGTGGGGAGCGCAGCACAGACCGGGAAAGCCAGTGGTGAAGTCTTCTCACCGCCAGCTTCCCTTCCCTGCTCCTGGGCTCCCTGCTCACTGGTGCTGCACTCCCCATTTGGTCCTAACATAGGATCGGGTGGGGAGGTGGCGGGGGGAGCAGTGGGACGGGATAGAAAGCTGCTGGGAAGCCATTAGGTGGCTTAATGATTGTTTAAAACCCTGCAGCTTTTTACCGCCAGCTTTTAAACATTCATGTGGCCATTGCAGCCTTTTCCTCTGCTGCCAGACCTCTTTATAGCGTCTGGCAACTGAGGAATTACTCGCATTTCCCATGACTTACATTGTACTCATTACTTAGTGAAAAATCGTAAGGATACTCGCTGAGTAACAAGTAGCTTGAGTACCGTACTATACGGCAAGTACCGAATAGTAACGAGTATACTCACTCATCCCTTGTAATGATTAATTATGGGTGATACTAAAATGGTTGGGTACAGCTTATTTGTATCGAATACCTTGCACTAATTGGGAACCCAAGCATTTTTCTGTAAAAGTTTCCTATTGACTTGCATTTGATTTGTTATTTGTGACAAATACTCGATTAGTACGAGTTATTCGATATGAATAGCCCGAACCAGAACAATTTAGCATTCGCCCATCACTAATAATGATGAAGACTATCTGGTATGATCAAACAATATTATCCTGGCAGCCGGAACCAAAATTCCTAGGCTGACGTTATGATTTTCCAATTGGGGCTAGAGCCCTAGATTAAAGCCATGTAGCATATGAAGACGTGATGTGATCCTCTAGTCAGGGCGAAGTCCCGAGACTGATTCCACAAAGCAAAAAGAACTCAAGGTGACTGAAGAGCGTCCTTTTATATCCGAAGGCTACACCTCACGGTTATTGTATTCTTCCAGGACTGGTGGAATAAGGCTGTGCTGTTATTGGCTGGATTTCAAGCCACATACATAATTTCCCTTTGAGTAATGTA
The DNA here is from genome assembly GCA_033576535.1 of Allobates femoralis. Lineage (NCBI taxonomy): Eukaryota > Metazoa > Chordata > Amphibia > Anura > Aromobatidae > Allobates > Allobates femoralis. The sequence goes on along the minus strand of JARQOC010000010.1, from coordinate 94,751,059 downwards.
AACAGAGGGAATTAGGTGATTTACAATAAATTAGCAATACACAAACTCAGGACAATAAAGGCTCTGAATCATATGGCCAGAATAAAAGTCTTAGCAATCATGAGATAACGAACAAAAGACCTATACGTCTGGTCAAATTAAGAAAATTTAACCCAATTATGCACTGTAAAAGAATGTGTCATTAAATTCCTCCCCCTTCTTAATAAAGAAACTGCTGAATGAGGTTTGCTGTTAACGGGGCAGCCAGATAGGCTTCTGATCATTCTTCACCTCATGGCAGCATTGTCCTTTTTGTAGTGAGGTCAGCAACAGAGGTTTACATTTATACACTTTCCCCTGATTACTTTCCCTAGGTTGGGCAGACATACTGCAGACAAGCACTAAGGTGGGGTCCATTATTTGGGCATCCATAAATCTCTTACCATCAGTCTCCTCCCAGATAATGGACACAGTTTGGTTAGGTTTTCTCACAGTTTTTGGCTCAGAGGAGTTTGATGGAAGTTGGGAACTGGGGTTATCCTCAGAAGGGGTGACAGAAGGATCCACATCTGTGAAAAATTGGCTGGATAGACTTTGTCCTAGGTCATTTTGCAAAATAACCATTGTGTGGAGGTCAACCTTGAGCCCCACTTCAACTTCCTCCTGGTTAGTCCATGAACAAATAGGCATGGGGAGGCTGTCCACAAGTTCCATATTGACCTCTTCTTGGTCAGCCCCCAAATAACTGGGTTGGGGATGCTGTCCATAAGCTCCACTTCAACCTCTCTATGGTCATTCTATAAAATAACAGGTGTGGGGATGCTGTCCTCAAGTCCCACATCACTCTCTCCCTGGTCAGTCCCCTGATCCAACTGCATACATACCAGAGGGATGTCCAAGTCCTGACCCTCAGCCAGGTAGATGGATAATTGGCTACAAGGTAAATGGTCTTCTGAGGGAAAAATATCTTGGCTTACCAGGGTGATGGAAGAATCAGCATCTGTAGTCCCTGTAATTCACCGACTGTGACCGGCTTGGCTGGCAGATGGGCTCCAGGCATGGGGCCCCAGCTTTGGAGACAATCATTATCCAAATGTGCAAGACCTCAACACATATAACAGTGCCGTGAATTGGCAAGTTACAGACCCTGTTTGTAGACTTTTGTCCTGGTGGGGCTTGTGCTGGGAAGAAGGATAATCCTTCTCAAGTGGTTGGTGTAGGCCATAATTTCCAAGAATAGTTGCAGAACACAAGCTCTCTCCTCTTTTTAGGTTTTATGCCTCAATGCAGCCAACAATTCCTTGATTTGGGCTGGTTGGGACAAGGTTGATTCCAGATTGTCACTGGATCCCTGATGTAACACACAGTTTAAATCCTCTGGGTCAATCTCAGAAGCTTCCTCATAATTCTCCATATCATTCTGGGCATCCCAATGGATCAACTCCTTGATCAAATCTGACCGGGTGTCAGTGTTCCTGTAGTCGATCTGTTAAATCTGGCACATCTTCTGTAGCAGCCATTTACTGCTGAGGTCATATCTCCACTCTTGTTCTCATCCCATGGCTGGGCTGGTTTTGTTGGACATGGCGGAATCCGAAACCTGAATGCCTTACCTATAACCTGCTTGGTATGTTTGTATGCCTCACTATTTGTTAAGCCCTTGGACGGTTTCTATGAACACCCATCACATGCAGCTCCACTGGATGAAACAGGCTGAGTAGTATCCTACAACTGCCAGCAATTGTAGAGACATGGGAGTCAGTGGTTGCTCTCGTTCGCTGGCCTGGCCACCTTTAGAAAGACTGCATGGACAAGGGTTCATCTCAACTGAATGCCTGAACTCCTTAACCATGGATAGAACACTACTCAGACAGCACAGAGTGAGGGAACCACACACTGGTAAGACTTTATTGGATCCCCAACTGTCAAAGGCATATAATATATAACCAAGCAAAACACACAATGTAACAGGCAACAGAGTGTCATCCTTCCACTTGCTCACCTGAAATTGGAATCTTCATGCCTTCCGGGCTTCCAGGGCCACTTAGTCTAATTCATCAACATGCCACTTTCGGCAGGCATCAACTGAGAAAGGAATAGAGGCAAGCTTAGGGAGCTGACCAAGCACAGCAAAGTTTGTAGCCAGGTGACTGAATTGTCCCAACCTGGGTATCATCCTTAAGTAGTCTCTAATATGATGACACGATCTTATCCTGGCAGCTGGATCCAAAATTCTTAGGTTGAGGTTATTAGTAAAAGTTAAACAAGCGGTTTAAGCTGGCGCATTCTGAATAAACTCCGGGAAGTTTGTCCAATTCAATTATAAAACTTCTTTAATGAGTATTACTGGTAAGCAGGCGCATTCTGAATAAACTCCGGGAAGTTTGTCCAATTCAATTGGACAAACTTCCCGGAGTTTATTCAGAATGCGCCTGCTTAAACCGCTTGTTTAACTTTTACTAATCTACAAGCACCCCTGGTGAGCGGTGCAGAGCTGCTTCTGATAACACTGTGTCATTGAGGAGAATGGGGATCTAATAGCTAAAGCTCTCAAGGACCTGTGTTGATGTCAGACCGTGTGACTGATCACGTGTCAGCCTTAGACCTGGAAGCAGGGAGAGACGGCAGCTGCACGAGACGCAGCAAGGCTACAACACCTGGTTATGCTGGCAGCATAACCAGGACAGGTGAGCACCAACAATCCACCGACCCCCTTTCCCCCACTGACCCCTGATACTGCACCAGGAGCACCCCTCTCTGTTTTTCATCATTCACAGCTAGGTTGAGGTTATGGTCTTCCGATCGAGACTGAAACCCCTAGATTAAAGCGATGTAGCATATGAAGATCTGATGTGATCCTCTAGTTTGGATCAAAGTTCCTAGACTGAGGCCACAAAGCATAAAGAAATCTTTGTGACTGAAGAAATTATTTTTTTATACCCTAAGCCTACACCTCAAGGTATATTGTCTACTTCTAGAATTGGTGGATTAAGGCTGTCCTCTTATTGGCTGGATTTCAAGCCACATGCATAATTTACTTTTGAGTACTGTGGACAGAGGAAGTAAGGTGATTTACATTAAATTAGCAATACACAAACTCAGGACAAAAAAGGCTCTGAATTGTCTGGCAAGAAACAAAGTTTTAGGAAACCTGAGAAAACCAAAAAAAGACCTATATGTCTTGCCAAATAAAGAAAATGTAACCCACGCCATGCACTGTAAAAGGCTGTGTCATTACAATCAATATCTAATTGATGGGAGTGCAGCCCCCACTGATCAGCTGTACCCATTGTGGCTGTTGGACTGAATTATTCAGTTATTGAGCTGCATAACTCTATTTACTGTAAAGTGGCCATAGATGGGAGCAGGACACCCAACCACTGTTCTTATTAATAGGAGGTGGATGTGAAGGACCTTTCCATGGCCATTGTTCCATTGATTGAGTGGTTTTAAGCAGCTCCCTAAATATGTATGTCCATCTGGTCCCAGCGGCACCGGGAGTAGCTGTGCAACGGTGTTGCCAAGTGTTACATCCCAACTGATCACATTGATTACCTATCCTAAAGATAGAACAATCATACACAGCACTCCAGTATTCGAATGGAGGTGATCTAGTCAGGTTCCAATCCTAATTGTATTGCAATGATAATAAACTCGGCACTCAGAGAAGTATTTTTGCGTGTAAAGTCACAATTTAATGGTGACAATCCAGAATCCAACAGCATAAATTGTTACAACTTTTTATTCTTATGTAAACCATCATCAGATATGTTGCCAACACTTGTGAGAATTTACCATACCTAGTTCTCTGCATTCTACCCATCCATGATCCCTCAACTTATCTGACGAATGTCTACATATAGGCGAAACATAAGAATTTATCCTGTTTGATTCCAGATCGTCACCATTAAATATTGACTATATTCTCAAAATACTTATTTGAGTGTTGAGATTATTATCATTGCTATAAATAAAATAAATATAGGCCATCAGTGTTAAAGTCCTGGACAACCCCTTTGAATATTTAAAATAAAACAGGAAACCACAGCAGTGCTACCATCTGCCGAGGAATATGGTACTACGCTTCACTCTTCAGCACTAGAGAAGAGTATATGAGAGACAATTGCAAATAGGGTGATATATGTATTTAATCTATTTTTTTAAAGTGTCCGAAACAATGTTGAAATGCATTATAACGCTACTATCAAACACTATCAGAGTGTGGAATGGCAACTTTTTCAGCACCAAAAAAGTCCATCTCCATTCTTCCATCTTCCATCTACGTTCTTCCACCACTGACACCCAGTCATATAGGGAAGACTCACTTCATTGACATCACTAATCACATGGACGTCCTTGCCGGAAGATAGGAAGATCACAGATGAAGACCAGGTAATATGTGGAGTAATCGGCATAAGGATTTAACTGATGGACTAGAAGAGGTGACTATGTGTTTTTAGAATTTTGCTGAAACCAAAAATTCACTAGAATCCAAAGTTCTTGGGGACTGTACAATAAATTTAGTTCATTATGAATCGATTCGCTCATCTCTAAAGGTACCTTTACACGCCGCCACTGCGGTGTAGCAACTGCAAGGCAATTGGGATTTTTGTCACTGTTGCCTTGAAATTGCTACGAAGTTGCGGCGTGTAATTTGGGAAAGTGATCGGGATTTTTGCAGTTGCTCCGGGTTGCGGTTTCTGAGCCTTGTTTTAAAATCAGAGGCAACCCAGATGGTGAATTGCCCTGGTATTGGCATGTAAATGGGCGATAGGTATGAATCTGCGTCGCCTAGTGATTTCCAAGAGGCGTGCCACAGCGTGATGGATACCGCGCCCCATCAGCGATGATTGGTGGGGGCTACTGTGTTTCCATTTGCTGTCCCTTCACAGGGCGCCATATTTAAAGAGCTGTCCATTCACACTCCACAATTGAAATGGTGTCATGTACTAGCCAGCCTTCCTGCGCAGGCTGGCCAATCATGACGCTATTGCGTTGTCCAATCAGCGTGTTAGCATCACGGAATACACGAGTCTGTCACGCCTATGTTTTATCGCCGCAGAACATGTATGCCCACATTTCCCTACTGATTGTGGCGTGTGAAGCGGCGACGGGATTCAACCGGATGTTTCCCGCAGGATCTGTTTGAACTTCTGGGAACCATGTTTCCTTAGGTTGAGGGCGCAATTGCGGCGTGTACATGCCGAATCGGCAATCGTTAGCAACTGTTAAAAACGTGCACGCGCACGTACGGTTGCTACCGATCGCCAGTGATAGTTGCGGCGTGTAAATGTACGTTTACAAAGACGTTGATTAAGAAATCAACATGAATCAAAATCCATTCCAACCTCATCAGCACAATCCCCTTATAGTAGTTTTCGGGGATAGGTTGACTTCATATAATAGACTGTTAGATGCTCTTTCTTTAATATTTTAAATATTTCTTTAATTTTCTTTGCACATTTAATACATTTTAAAGTGTCACAATCTGCAATCTGCCATCATGGCAGGCTATTCTTCATGTCATCTGTAAAGCCGGCCATGCTATCTAGCTAACTTTGGTTATTAACTTAAGCACTGACAGTAAAATGATTCACATGAAATTGGTATTACAGATTTATGAACTTCCTTTAATTTATGTAATTGCAATCACTGCACAAAATTTTAACAAGAAAATTGAATGAAGAAGAAAAAGCTTGTCACTTGTCAGACACACTTACATATGCTAATATCATAACTTCCACTTGTTAGTACTCCTGAACTTTTAAGGCAAAATAAGAGAATTATCTAGTTAATACCAATAAATTAGCTCCATCAAATGTTCTCCGTGGTGTACGAGAGCCGAAGCACTTTAATGAAATGCGATCAGTTGTGGATAGAACAATTTTTGAAAAGTTTCTGATTCTTAAATGGGAAGCTATTATCATATATTCTGTACTTGTCATTTCTCAGATGGAGGCTTGTAATATCTACAAAAAAAAAATGTGGATGACCCACGGTGGTTTAATAGAAATGTACGGTATATATTGTACTCTGAAAGAAGAATTAAAATTCCCTTCATAGATTTGGTACAAGACGATCTCCTCAATTAGCTGTCTGTAAATGAAGAAATGGACGGAAATGAACTGGATGTTATGAAGGACTTCAACCTACTTGGATGAATGATCACTCAAGAGACAACAACGACACCAGAAGTCAATAGGAGAATAGCTATGGGTAAATCAACAATTAAATCACTAGACAAGGTCTTCACATCAAGGAACATTTCACTGGTGATGAAGACCTGGCTAGTACAAAGTCTGGTCTTTTCTGTAGTAACATATGGAGTTCAAACCTAGAAGATTAAGAAAAAAGACAGAAGAGTCAACGCCTTCAAAATGTGGAGCTGGAGAAGGATGCTATCAATACCATGGATTACAAGAAGAACAAACAAATCAATACTGGAACAAATCAAGCCAGACATGTCACTGGAAGCAAGGATCACCAAGCTACGACTTGTCTACAGCTCATCCAAAGAGACAAATCACTAGAGAAGGATATCATGGTCGGAAGAATAGAATGAACAAGGTGAAGAGGAAAACCAGCAACCTAATAGCTTGATACAAGCAAAATAACAGTGGAAAAATCCTGATAGATACATTTAGGCTTGTAGAGGACCCTGGTGGACCAAATTAGGCTTTGAGTGTACCCTGGTGGACCTATCTAGGCTTGGAAAACACCGTGGTGGACCTATCTAGGTTTGGAGAAGACCGTGGTGGACCTATCAAGGCTGCAGAAAATAGATATTCCTATAGGCCATTCATATATCAAGTTGACATGGCTCGAGATCAAGCTGAAGGCCATTTAACCAAAAAAATAATAACAAAACAAAGTCTACTTACGATAAATGGTCATGATATTTCCAGAATAGCATCGTCACCAAAAATAAGACATCACTTCAAAGCCAAGAGATCCATATTTGTGGTTGGAAACTTCTAGATAACTTTGAATGCTACTTTTTAAATTTTACTACTCTCAACCGCGGCTTGCATCAATGGGTGACAGTAGAGATAATAAAATAATCAGAGGCATAAATAAAACGGGAGTAGAGATTGCAATTTTGGCCTGAAGAGTCACAAGAGACGCGACTGTTCTTATTTTAAACCAGAGCTCTTAAACTCAGCTGGAAAAATTGGACGCACATAGAAAAATATCTAAGTTGACTGTCTGCATTTCTTGTGGGATGAAGTGATGTATTCAGGTATACCATTTTGTTTTTCTATGATACTTTTTCATCAATTTTTTTTTTTTTTTTAATGTGACTATAAGATATAGCTTATTATTTTGTGTTTTTACTTTTTTTAATGTTTTTATTTTAAATACGGTTTTATACCATGGGTCATCTGGGAAACAGCTATACCAGACGTGTACTTTTTTTTTATTGTCGGGTTTAGATAAAATAACAATTTTAATTGTAAAGTATTTTTCTGTTATTTTTCACTTACATGGGACTTTGATTTGATATGCCTGATCACTGATTTCATATCCTGCAATAATTCTGTGCTGCAGGTGGTTAGTTGTCACTTACACTCACACTTTGTCTTTTAGACCCTGCTTATTGCTGAAACTCAGAGGCCATCATGGCTGGCTGACCTGTATGCCATTATTTGGCCTTTGCATGCCATGGTAAATAACATTTATTCATTGTGAGTTGCCGTTGGGCATAAAGAAGGAGATAACATTCTCAAATAACCTATGTTTAAACTAGTGTTGTTATTGACAACTGTATCTAACAGGTTAAAGGGAATCTGTCGGGTCCACTCTGCCTTCCAACCCAACAGCTTTGTGACTAAATGTCCTGCCAATCCAGCCCTGTATAATAGTATTCACTTAACTCGGAATACTTAAAAAAATGTATAAGGTCTGCTTTATTTATGCTAATTAGGGCTTTGACTAGTGTATAGGGTGTTGTTTTTCTGAGACTAATCAGCCAACAATGGTGTGATAACATGATTTACATGAGCTAGCATCACCACCAGCAAGTGGAAATCTCGCACATGCGCGCAGCTTTATTCACTCATATTGAGCCTCTGAAGCCGGATGTACAGCACATTACTGAAAGTATTATTAGGCTGGCTTCACACCACAATTTTTCGGGTCCGCACAGCCCCGGATCCAAATTTGCCCTCCATGGCTCCCTATGGGGACGGATGGCTGTTATTTGCCATCCGGTTTGGGGCTTTTCCGGGAGGATCCGGCTTTGTTCGATTCTTACATCAGATACAAAACTGGAGTGTGCAGCATTTTTGTGTCCGATGCAAAAATCGTACAAAACCGGATCCTTCTGGATGCAGCGCCCATCACATGGGGACTATGGGCGCCGGATCGTGCCGGATCCAGCAGAAAATCATGCTGGCTCCCTGATGCCTGGTGCTGAATGAGTGGTGGCTGTTAAAAGCAGCCGCTACTGAATTTCAGCACCTTGAGAGCACCACGGCTGAAATTTCAGCACCATGGCCAGCTCCCCTGCAGCCCCTGTGATGAAATTTCAGCACTGGATCGCGGCACAAACGAAGCCGGCAAAAATCAGGATTGGATCATCTGTGGTTGTCAGGTTCTGTCTGGTGCATCCTGCAAAACAGTGGACAGAACCTAACAGTCAAAAATTGTGGTGTGAAGACGGCCTTACAATCATGCGCAGTGCATCCATTTCAAGCCGGGATGCTTACACCCAACTTTGGAGGCTGAAAATGCGTGAAACAAGTTGAGCACATGCACTGAGATTATTTGGACACTGACTACACATCTCTTACTCATAACCTCATTATGTGCCATACATGCGTCATACATGTAGGGTACATGTCGGGAAGTGGTTTATAAAAACCCTCCTCTCAATATTCACCTACAACAGAGCAGGAAATAGACGTCTCTGCTCCGTCACACAGTGTTTTGACACACTGCTCCGATGTGATGTTATTAAAGAGCACCAGGGCACTCCTCCTTCGACCTGCTCTCCAGTCCAGAGGAAGTCTTAGGAGATATGAAGATGACATCCTCAGGGGCTAAGTTCTGGGCCTTCTTTTGAGACCCATGATTTACACACTATTGAAGATTTTGCCTCTATGGCCAGGATTTTCCAGTTACGTATTATTTCTTGTGCAAACATTGACATTGTGTACACGCATCTACTGATCATTTAGTCCATGTTGTATCTTCTGCTGTGATTTGTAGAGTACAAAATATTCTGCTACATATCTCTAGAACCCATTAGGAATCAAGATTCTTTCTAGATGTATACTTAGATATAAAAAAAATGCATAATGTTGTATTGATGGTTTGGGATGTGTAAAATTTCGCACAGACCACAAAAGGGGGGATGCCCTTCCCTCAACAAAGTCAGAACTTTTCACTCAATGGCCAGAACATCTGTTCAAAGACTTACAACACTGGACAGTGCGAAAACGTCATCAGTGCCGCATCATCCTAAGGTAGAGGAAAGGTGGACTGTCTTAGACTTTCTACAGCACTCTCCATGGCCTTGTTCACACATACCAATCCATTTTTTTAGCCCTTAGAAAAACGAATCCGTTTTTCTAAGGGTGCCAAATAGTGTCCCCTAGAAAAAGAGGGGGGGGGACACGAGGCGCAATAGTGCCCTTATCACTCGACACTAACACGTAAAGTGGTGAAAAAGGCAATTCACTCACCTACTCCAGTTGTGTGACCCACAACTGGTTTGAAGGCTCATAGAATAATATCCTGATGGCTGCTGCAGGACTCCCACCGGCTCCACGCACGTGGAGATGTACCAAGGATCCAGGGAAAATCGGTGTTGTTCGGTCCGCGCTGCCAGGTTCAATCACATCAAAGAAAAGCCAGTAATCGATATTTGATCCAAACCTTCCTTTATTCTCCTCCTACGCGTTTCAGTGCCCACCTGGCACCTTCATCAGGGATCACCTGAGGTCCTGAACGTTTTGGGCAAGTTTTTGGACTTAGTCATTTTTTCATTAAAAACGCATATGAGTTAACGCATGTGTTAACGCAGGTGCGTTTCCCTTGGGGCCCCATGCGTTTCCCATAGGGCCCCATGCTCACTATGCAGCCTGCTGTATGAACTGGTTACCATGATACACATCGGGTAACCAGGGACAGCGTCTGCTGAAAGCGGCCGCACACACGCACCTGCGCTTCTCGCACAAAATCAAAGTATTTAGCGCAGAAGCGCTAAATACTGAAAGCACAAGTGTGTGGACTAGGCCAATGACATTTTTTTTCAAAGCTGGTTTTCTTGTGCTATTCATCACAGAATATCTAGAAACAAGAGGATAGTAGCGAGCATGGGAAAGTGGACCCACTGGGCTAAAGCATTAATCTCGACCTAGAGGGGCATATAAAATGGCTATCTCATCTATACTAGAGCCTGTGATGGTGAGGTTAGGCTTGAGCTGAAAGGTAGCCACCAGGTGCTATGCAAGGGGATCATGATACCTTGACAGGTGACTCAAGAATCATAGAATAATGGAGCAGAAGGGACCTCCTGGGTCTTCTAGGCCATTCCCTTGCTCAAAGCAGGATTCATTAAACTTTCAAGACAGATTACTGTCCAGCCTCTGTATGAAGACTTCCATTAAAGGAGAACTCATCACCTCTTACGGCCGACTGTTTCACTTGTTGGATGATAGGGAAGAAAATGGTGTGTCACAGTCCGCGCTGCCACGATCATCCACTCCAAAGAAAAACACGTGAAGATGGAACTTCCAACGAAATATTTTATTTCCTCCTGCCTCCTACGCGTTTCGGTGCCCTCCTGGCACCTTCCTCAGGGATTTGTTTCACTTGTTGATCACCCTCATTTTCTAATATCTAATCTGTGTCTCATCACATTCAGTTTCATGCCATTGCTTCTAGTCTTTCCGTGTGCAAATAAGAATAAAGTTGACCCCTCTACAGTGTGACAGCCCTAGAATAAAGCTGATCCCTCTACAATGTGACAGCCCTAGAATGATGCTGATCCCTCCACAGTGTGATGGCTGTCATGCCACCACAGGCAGAGCTGAATAGTGGACCCACTAGACCACAGAGATACTATTGAGGCTAATACCAGAAACAAGCCGCACAAGAACGTCAGATAAGGAACAGAGTTTATGGTGTACAATTAGGGATAGATCCCCAAGGGACGTCTACAGGGCCAGAGCCTCGGGGTCCCCCTAAGGGAGCAACAAGGAGGGTTACCCCATAAACAGGGATTCCTCCAAGCGCAGTGTGGGAGCGTGGGCCTAGTAAGTATGTCTGCAGGGCACAGAAGGGTGCCAGCAGCCAGATGGGGCCTAATCCCCCTGCACCCTGAGGACAGGTCCCGTTGGCCGCAGGGTGACAATAGCCCTAAAATAAAGCTGATCCCTGCACAGTGTGACAGCCCTAGAATAAAGCTGATCCCTCTGCAGTGTGATAGTCCTAGAATAAAGATGATCCCTCTACAGTTTCAGAGCCATAGAATAAAGTTGATCCCTCTACAGTGTGACAGCTCTAGAGCAAGCTGATCTCTCTAAAGTGTGACAGCCCTAGAATTAAACTGATCTCTCTACAGTGTTACAGCCCTTTCGATATTTGTAGACAACTATTAAGTATTTGGGGATGCAGGCAGGTACAGTCTCTGTTGAGGGAAGGTGCAAACTGGATGACTGGTAAAGCAGGTACAATGTGCAGCAGGGCTCGGTCAGGCTGATGCAGAGGGTAAGGCAGCAGGGCTGGTTCAGGCTGACACAGAGGGTACAAAAATTTGCAAGTACAAACAGGAGCTTGTGGGTACAACAAAAACAGGATACAGACACAGATTAGGAAAAGGCATAACACTCAGAAAACAGCAGAGAGAATGGGGACCTGACAATCAGCAGCATGTCTTTAGGCCTAAACTACGCTGCTCAGGTCCCTCCAATAGGGGAAACATGTCTGAGATACTATGTGCTTCTCAGCCATAGGCAGAGAAGCACTTCCAAGTAGGGCACACTTGTCCTTTAAGATCCTTTAAGAACAGTGGCCATGTTATATGCACAACCTAAGCATTCTCCCGGGAGACCTCTGCGGCGAGTGCAGGCCCAAGGAGCCAGAAAAAGGAGAGAGCGCTCAAACAGATGCCGCAGATGTCTCCCTGCTGTGGAGATGTCAGCACAGGTGCTAAACTATCCAAGGAAAGAAACACCTGTGTAACTTATCATGGTGATTGTCATCTTTCGTTTGATGATAAAATAATAATGTCCACTTGTTTAATCATATTTTTGGATTTTACAACATATCTTGATCTATAAGTTCATTGTAATGCAAGCATCCTATCCACTGAAGCTCTATTGTCCTGTAAGTGGACCACTGGGGATTAGCCAGGTACCCACAGTCCTCAGATATTGACAGTTTTGGCTCACGGCTTGGATGTCACTCTTCACTTATGTAACCAACCATTAGCTTTCATATAATGAAAACAAAGCTCTGTTCCCTTTTGTATTTTCAACTGTCTGTCATAAATTAGCGGAAACCTGGCAATTGGATTGTATTAGCAGTAGCAGATGACAGGGTGGCACAGAATATATTCTCATTTGCCACTCACACTTTATGCTTGTCTGTTTGAATCAGACCATCTTTGCTGATGTAACAGAGTTTAGCATTTGTTGATGCACTAAACTGCAACATTTTGCATTTTTATTGCTGATTTTTTTGTATACGCTTTGATAGGTCTTCACATGAAATATGCATCCTCTTCATCAAATTATACTGAAGGACTTGTGGAAAGTGATATGAAATCACATCCAGTTCTAAAGAGCTTAAAAGGAACTCGTCAGGAGAGTTTCTGATACCAAGCTATTTCATTACTAGGTGGGGTATACCTACAAAAGGAAAGTTCCGGCCTTCTCGGATATTCCATCATTGAAAAAGTCAGCTTACAGGGAACCTGTCATGTCTTTTTTTATTTTTAAACCACCCCCAATGTTTTCAGACCATGCACTGTACAACACTAGCCTGGTTTACAAAACAAAATCCATGCATTTAACATAAAAAAACACTTTAGATGCTTAGATGTTTGCGTTAGGTTACTGCACAAACTGTCATCAGGGTGGATACTTCAGCTGGAATCAGTCACGTACCGTAAGTTTTTTAACATAAGTCATACGCCCCTGCAGTGAATTATATTAATATCACCTAAGGACCTTCCAAAATTCACTAATGCCTTAGAAGGACCTGTAATGATATCACGAACATGTAACCCCAATGGGTGAAGCTAAGGCCTCCTGCACACCATGGCTTGATCAGGTCAGGGGCTGTCCGGTATAAACCTATGAGTAAGCATGTATGTCTGAAACGCAAAAGCCAGGTGCTTCATTTAGCCCGTGATCATTAGTACTAAGCCTTTGAGTAAGGACATATATCTGAAACACTTAAGGAAGGTTCTTCCTTTAGCCCATAATCATTAGTACTAAGCCTATGAGTAAAGATGTAGGTCTCAAATGTGTATGGCAGATGATTCATTTAGCCCATGATCATTTGTACTAATCCTATGAGTAAGAATGTATGTCTAAAATGTGTAAGGCAAGTACTTCTTTGGGAGGTTCCTTTAGCCCATGATCATAAGTACTAAGCCTAGGAGTGAGGACATATGTCTGAAACACTTAAGGCAGGTGCTTCCTTTAGCTCATGATCATTAGTACTAAGCTTATGAGTGAGGGTGTATGTCTGAAATGCGTATGCCAAGTGATTCCTTTAGCCTATGATCATTAGCATTAAACCTATGAGTGAGGATGTATGTCTGAACGCGTATGACAGGTGCTTCTTTTAGTCTGTGATCATTAGCACTTAGCCTATGAGTGAGGATGTATGTCTGAAACACGTAAACAGGTGTTTCTTTAGCACATGATCATTGGTGCGACACCTTTGAGTAAGGATGTATGTCTGAAACACGTATGACAGGTGCTTCCATTAGCCCGTGATCATTAGTACTAAGCCTATGAGTGAGGATGTATGTCTGAAACATGTAAGGTAGGTGCTTTCTTTAGCCCATGATCATTAGTACTAAGCCTATGAGTAAGATCGTATGTCTGAAACACGTATGCCAGGTGCTTCCTTTAGCCCGTGATCATTAGTACTAAGCCTATGAGTGAGGATGTATGTATGAAACATGTAAGGTAGGTGCTTTCTTTAGCCCATGATCATTAGTACTAACCTATGAGTAAGATCGTATGTCTGAAACACGTATGCCAGGTGCTTCCTTTAGCCCGTGATCATTAGTACTAAGCCTATGAGTGAGGATGTATGTCTGAAACATGTAAGGTAGGTGCTTTCTTTAGCCCATGATCATTAGTACTAAGCCTATGAGTAAGATCGTATGTCTGAAACGCGTATGACAGGTGCTTCCTTTAGCCCGTGATCATTAGTACTAAGCCTATGAGTGAGGATGTATGTCTGAAACATGTAAGGTAGGTGCTTTCTTTAGCCCATGATCATTAGTACTAAGCCTATGAGTAAGATCGTATGTCTGAAACACGTATGCCAGGTGCTTCCTTTAGCCTATGATCATTGGCATTAAACCTATGAGTGAGGATGTTTGTCTGAAACACGTAAGCCAGGTGCTTCTTTAGCCCATGATCATTGTATGTTTTTATATCATTTTTATGAAGTTTAAATAAAATAAGTTTTATTGAAATGCTAGATCCCCCACCTCATTGTTTCTAAACAAAAAAAAAATCTAGTTGGAATGCAAGAGGAAATTTCACATACTGCGCTCTAAAACCAGCAATTATGGATATCTTTGCAACGCAGTGACATAACTGAAAATGGACAATAGCGACAGAATCAGGGGAGCTCAGGGATTTCTTTAATGTAATATTTTAGAGCAAATATTTGAGTCTCTTTAATTTATTTATGTAAAGTGAGTGGCTCTTTTTTATTAGACTTGATATATACATTACCGAGATTTTCTGAAATGTATAAGGAAAAAATGCAGCTATAAGAATTATGTAAATACCTGCTTCAAAACCATCAACTGACATCATATCAAGAGAAAATCTCAGTTCGTATCTCCTTATCTTTCCCATGATGTTATTTATTCCAATAATTATGTATATAAACAAGCATAAATCATTTTAGTGATATTTCCACCTTTACATAAAATTGCAATAACTTACTTAAAGTTAATGAGCTGTCATCTTGGAGTAATATTGCTCACAGCCGATGCAAATACTCCGAGCCGACACCGGTGTAATTGTAAGTCATCACTTAAACAATAAAAAAAAGACATAACCTAGAAAAAAAATATAATGGTCATTCCACATTTAGCTTTATTTGCCCTAATTTACCAGAACCTGAAAAATCTAGGCCATGGCCGGTGTCTAATAACTCCCTGAGGATCCGGGATAAGTGTAAATATCATTTATTTAACTCAGGTTAAAAATGACAGGAGCTTGTAGAATGTAATAAGTCGTGTAACAGATGATATCGTTATGTCATGTGTCAGGCACGGCATGCACCGCTGAAAGTCCGGACAGCTCCTGAACAATGACAGCAAATGAGGTGGGGGAAAACTGCAGGAAAAAAAGAGAGAAAAGAAATATCTATCTATCTATCTATCTATCTATCTATCTATCTATCTATCTATCTATCTATCTATCCATCTATAATGTAATGAAAAAAAATATATATACTATATATACACTACCGTTCAAATGTTCGGGGTAATTTAGCAATTTCCTTACTTTTGCAAGAAAAGCTTTTTTTTTTAATGAAGCTAACCTTAAATGAATCAGAAATACGCTCTATACATTGTTACTGTGGTAAATGACTATTCTAGCTGCAAACGTCTGTTTTTTAAAGCAATATCTACATACCCTGTTTCCCCGAAGATAAGACACCGCCTTATATTAATTTTTGCTCCGAGTGTTGCACCATGTCTTATTTTCGGGGGGTGTCTTATTTTCCCACACACTTTCTGGACACTGTACCGGTAACAATCACCCACAGCAGTTCCTTTAGCAGCCCCATCATCATTTTGTAGCCCCAAATATTTCCATCATCCCATTGCAGCCCTCATCATCCCTTTTACAGGCCCCAATACAGCACCCCCATCATTCCATTACAGCCCCCATCATCCTACAGTACAGTATTGCTGCCTCCCATCATTCCACATCATCCCACTGCAGCCTTCCATCATCCCGGTATCCCACTGCAGCCTCCAATCCCGATATCCCACTGCAGCCTCCCATGTGTGTACACACACATACACATACACACACACACACTTTCTTACTGGTTTCCTCTGCGGTGCTGCTTTGGTGGTGCACAGTGCAGGAGCCCCAGGCCAATCAGAGCGCAGGAGCCCTGGGCGAATCAGAGCGCAGGAGCCCTGGGCCAATCACAGTCCAGGAACAATCAGCTATGGATCGACATCAGCTGGCCCATGGTTCCTGCGCTGTGATTGGCGCAGGGCTCATGGGCGGAGATCGGAACACAGCTCTGGAGCTGTGATTAACTGCTGCGCTCCAGGGCTGTGAGCAGAGCGGCTGCTGGAGTTAAAGCGTTACAGAGTGGCGGGCACCGGACAGCGGGGAAAGTGGGAGTGAGACACAGCTGCATGCCCCGGTCTTGCGATCGGCAGCATGCTGATGAGGCACAAAACAAGGTATGCCTTATTTTCGGGGGGTGCCTTATATTAGCAACAGGCACAGTGCTCCCCCTAGCATGCCTTACTTTTGGGGGGCGCCTTATTTTTGGGGAAACACGGTAGATGTAACTGGGCCCTTAGATAGATAGAAAGATGGATAGATAGATAGATTGATTGATTGATTGATTTGTATTTATATATGTATTTATTCTTTAAACATTTCCAGACTTTACAAAAGATCAAGCGAAATCATGGTCAGCCATGTAAATATATATATACAGAATGTGCTGTCTGATATAAAAAAATCTAGGCCAATGTGGAAAAAATGTGCAAAGTGAGAATGTGTCTGAATATCTAAGTATTCAGAGTTTCTGTTGATGAATTTACAATCTGCAATATATATTTATAGATCCACCCCACCCGTCATTTCCACCCCTGCCTGGGCACTGGACATGGTGGTGTTGGGTAACGGCTGTGCAGCACTTAAGCCCACTGCTGCTGCCTGGGGGGGAAAGCTGCTAGCTCTTAGGTGACTTGGGACTATGGACAAAGTAGACTGAATGGAAGTTGGCACGCAGCCTGCATGGGGCCATAATGGCTGCTGCCCTAATACACCAGGGTCTAAACCCTCTCTCATGGCCACCTGTGCCCTCTGCTCCCCACGCGGCACTGTGGGGTTCACCCTTAGGTTAATCTGGACTAATGTGGACTCATTTACTACTTCATGGGACTACCCAAAGGATCCCTGCACACCCCCCTTGCCAACCACCCCTGCATGGGGATTAACATGGGGAAGTGAAGGTAACTGTGGTAAATGTGAACCCCAGACAGGCACTTGCAGCGGTGATCCCTTCTGTAAAACTAAAGTCCCCACTGGCGCAACACTCCCCACACTCTGCTTCCCTTCGACCACAGAGGTAGAAGTCGGGCGGGTAGGTGGAGCTTGTGTAGGAGCATGTGAAGCGGACGTCCACGCACTCCTATTTGAAATTAAAGGCGGACTGACATGAACTGGCAGGCGGGTAGCTCTCGTGGGTCACTGCCCACCGGTCTCCAGAGTTTGGGCCTTAGTAGGGAGGGAGCCGTTACCGGCTAACAGTGCCATAGTCAAGGCGCTACCCTCCTTACTGATGTACTCTCTTACAGTCTCCTGTAGCAGGTCCATTGCACCAGCTGCCCAACAGGTCCAGGTACTCGAAAGAGGGGCCGGGATATGTTGGGCAGGCATTTTATATCTAGTGGGTGGACCAACTACAGGAGGAGGCTCCATCCACCCCAGCATCACCCCATAGGAGACCTATAGCCAAAGGAGGGCCCAACAGTCAGGGGGCAGCAGCCTAATCTGCGGCTGCAGTGCCCCTCAGACCATCCCAATAACTTTTATTTAAGGAGAGATAACAACACTCTCATCTTTTAATTTTGGCATAAAACTTATGGTTGCAGCTTATAATCGGGCAAACTTGCCAACCAAAACCAGGTTTAGGAAGATCATCCGCCTACCGGCATTTTGGTGTGCGTTTCTTACCACCAACTTTTTAA
>JARQOC010000010.1:94525368-94732820 GCA_033576535.1 Allobates femoralis | reverse complement strand
ATAACTTGGAAGGTGTTCTGGCAAGTCCACATATTGGTAGAGTACAATATGTACACTGAAAATCTTTTTGTACAGTTTTCGGAACAGAAACAGCAGAACCTTCAAGTTTTTGAGGAGTTTTGAATTTTCAAGTATAGGACTTTGTACACACTGAGTTTTCTTAGTCATTTTTGTAGCAAAAATAAAATAGAAACTGAGCAGAAACTCTCCAAATCCTCCTTCACATCTTAAAACACCTCAAAAACCTGGAGTTTCTATTACAGCTCCTAAAACTCAACATATAGATGAGTTTCTAGTCAGTTTTGCTCAGTTTCTGCTGCAAATTGTGCTAAATAACATCAGTGAACACGTAATTATAGGGAATGTGCAAAGGACTTCTTTAAGACACCAGTGAACTCACCAAAGTATTCTTAAAACAAGCCACATCCCACACTGATGACCACTTTATTGTGAACTATATCCTGTCAATCCGGATGATGAATGCCACACAACTTCAGGCACATTAATTGGAGGTAAGAGGTAAACAAGTGGCACATCAGACCATTCAAAACCATTTACATCAGCGTGGTCAGTATGCTAGATGACCTACAGGGGTATATATGTTGAACGATGGACCAGTTGGCCTCAGTGTTGTGCACCGATGAAAGTCAATTTACACTGAGAAGACATAATGACCGACAGCAATGTTGGAGACTTTAAAAAGAGCCTTATTAGGGATGGGCGAATCTACTCGCTAGGACTCGTTACTCGGCGAGTAGTAAGGGACTCGCAGGACTCGGTACTCTGCGAGTTTCCCAGTGATTACTCGCACGAGTCCAATGCAAATCAATATCAATCCTAGTTTTGTCAGAAACGCTGATAAAACTAGGATTGCCATTGTTTGCATTAGACTCGTGCGAGTAATCACTGGCTACTGTGCCAGTGATAGCAGGGAAACTCGCAATGTAACTGCTGTTTCTTTGCGAGCCGAGTCCAGCTGTCTTCTCTGTGCAGCTCCAGGGTCCTAGACCCCGCCTGCTCACAGAGATGATGTAGCAGTGCTGAGATTGTTCTCAGTCTGCTCATTCCCTGTGTACAGACATGAATGTCTGTGCACAGAGATGATGTAGCAGTGCTGAGATTGTTCTCAGTCTGCTCATTCCCTGTGTACAGACATGAATGTCTGTGCACAGAGATGATGTAGCAGTGCTGAGATTGTTCTCAGTCTGCTCATTCCCTGTGTACAGACATGAATGTCTGTGCACAGAGATGATGTAGCAGAGCTGAGATTGTTCTCAGTCTGCTCATTCCCTGTGTACAGACATGAATGTCTGTGCACAGAGATGATGTAGCAGTGCTGAGATTGTTCTCAGTCTGCTCATTCCCTGTGTACAGACATGAATGTCTGTGCACAGAGATGATGTAGCAGTGCTGAGATTGTTCTCAGTCTGCTCATTCCCTGTGTACAGACATGAATGTCTGTGCACAGAGATGATGTAGCAGAGCTGATATTGTTTTCAGTCTGCTCATTCCCTGTGTACAGACATGAATGTCTGTGCACAGAGATGATGTAGCAGAGCTGAGATTGTTCTCAGTCTGCTTATTCCCTGTGCATAGACATCTATATTTATGCACAGGAGATGTAGCAGAGAGGACATCGCGTTTTGGACTGCGTCGGACGGAAGAGGATTTTTTTAATTAAAGATGGAGTCCCTAATGGCTTTTTTTTTTATTTCTAATAAAAAATTTTCCTTGTGTTGTGTTTTTTTTAAAACAATTTAATAGAAATTCATGGCGGTCATGTCTAATATTGGCGTGACCGCCATAAATTTCGGGCTTAGGGCCAGCTGATAATACAAAGCTGGCCCTAACCTCTTTATTACCCAGCGTGCCACCGCTACCAGGGCCGCTGGAAGAGCGGGGTTCAGCGCCAGAGGATGGCGCTTCAATGAACGCGCCATCTTCTGGGGCGGCTGAGGGCTGCAATTTGCAGCGGGGGGTGCCCAGAAAGCTTGGGCATCCCTGCGCTGCGGATTCCAGCCCTCAGCTGCTTAGCTGTACCTGGCTAGACATAGAAATTGTGCGGAGCCCCACGCATTTTTTTTTTATTATTTCATGAATTTCAGAGTCAGAGTCTCAGAGTCAGAGTCTCAGAGTCAGAATCTCAGAATTTCATGAATAATTAAAAAAAAATGCGTGGGGCTCCGCGCAATTTCTATGTCTAGCCAGGTACAGCTAAGCAGCTGGGGGCTGGAATCCGCAGCGCAGGGATGCCCAAGCTTTCTGGGCACCCCCCCGCTGCAAATTGCAGCCCGCAGCCGCCCCAGAAGATGGCGCGTTCATTGAAGCGCCATCCTCTGGCGCTGAACCCCGCTCTTCCAGCGGCCCTGGTAGTGATGGCACGCTGGGTAATAAAGAGGTTAGGGCCAGCTTTGTATTATCAGCTGGCCCTAAGCCCGAAATTTATGGCAGTCACGCCAATATTAGACATGACCGCCATGAATTTCTATTAAATTGTTTTAAAAAAAACACAACACAAGGAAAATTTTTTATTAGAAATAAAAAAAAAACCCATTAGGGACTCCATCTTTAATTAAAAAAATCCTCTTCCGTCCGACGCAGTCCAAAACGCGATGTCCTCTCTGCTACATCCCCTGTGCATAAATATAAATGTCTATGCACAGGGAATAAGCAGACTGAGAACAATCTCAGCTCTGCTACATCATCTCTGTGCACAGACATTCATGTCTGTACACAGGGAATGAGCAGACTGAGAACAATCTCAGCACTGCTACATCAGGCAGCAGGCGGGCTCTAGGACCCTGGAGCTGGCAGCCAGCAGAGAGGAGAAAGCAGGACTCTTATCTGTGTGAGTTTCCCAGCCAGCGATTACAGTTGCAAAGTAAACAGTCCAATGCAAATAAATGACAAAACTAGGATTGCTTCAGGCTGAAGCTTCCGAGACACATCTGCGATTTGTAAATCTCACACTACTCGCTATTACTCGCTTCCCCATTCATTAACATTGGACTCGCTAGACTCGCAGCGAGTAGCGAGTCCTGTGCTCGGACTCGCTAGAGTCAAGCGATTCCGAGTAATTTAGGATTCGCCCATCACTAAGCCTTATGCAACAGCCACTGTTGTCATCAGACAGCCTTTGGTGTTGGTGGTGACATCATAGTATGTGCCTTTGTGTCTAGTCAATACAGAACTGCCCTACACTTTGTAAATGGTACAGTGACAGCTACTACTTCTGAATAACATTGAAATGCTTTGTAGGCGTTAGCAAGGGGAGTGGACCCACTTGGCCACAGATGGGCTGACTCATGAGACTGGAACAGGTTGAAGAGTTACAAGGTTGTTTGCACAGTCTTTATTGACGTACACCTGACAGATTGAACAAGACAGGCAACAATAAAACATAGCTTGCAGGCTGTAAGGTGAGTGGCACAGCTTGTGACACCAAGAGGAACCAACAGTAGTGAAGTCCCACGCAGGCTTACCAATGGTGAGGTGCAGACTGGTTGGCATGGCAGGCTCAGGGTGACGGATACTGAACAGCAGGCTTGGCACAGCAGGCTCAATGGAGGCAGATACATTCTGACTAGTGCAACAGACTCAAAGGAGGTAGGTAGAGATGAGCGAACACCACGGTGTTCAAATTCGGATTTGTTCGCAAAATGTGGAGTGTTCGTCAAATAAGTCAACGTACATTTGACAAATTTACTGAACGTCTTTGAAATCAGTGGGAGGCAAAATCA
The DNA here is from genome assembly GCA_033576535.1 of Allobates femoralis. NCBI lineage: Eukaryota > Metazoa > Chordata > Amphibia > Anura > Aromobatidae > Allobates > Allobates femoralis. The sequence continues at coordinate 94,729,080 of JARQOC010000010.1, read as the reverse complement.
TGGAATTAGAAAACACCTTGCAATAGACCCTAAAGCTGCCAAAGTGTTCATATTACTGCCAGACTACAAAAAAAGGGACAGCAATCTAACTATAGTACAAATAGTGTCATGGCTTAGCATGGGTGCATGAGACATGGCCTGTGCCAGCCTGCACACTCTTCAAAATCAGTTTAGGAGATGGCTCAAATTCATATAAATTTCAGAGATGGGTGAAACTCAGTTTGAATTGACAAATGGATGACTCACAGGGGAAAAGTGGCAGCAATTGTTTACGTTAAGTAAAAGGAGGAGTAGGAGTAAATGGAGGATGAGAAACAGGTGTAGTCATGTCACTCTGAAAGCCCTGCTCCAGTCATACATCAAACATCAAGGAGACCGTAACAAGAGTGCCCACTTTTCAAAAAATGAGTGTCACACCACAGCAAAGTGGTATTTATCTTATAGATTTTATATTAGGTCACAATGGCAGCAGGGCAAGAGGCAAGTTGTGCACAACTGTCAGGAGCAGGTATTATGCTCAGAGAGCACTGCTTTGGCAATGTACCACACAGCAAAAAGACCCTAACATGAGTTCCCACTTTTCAAAAAATTAGGCACAGCCACCACTAAGGTGGCAACAATTGCTCTAGAAGTAAAAGAGTGTAATATAGATTTTGATGGCACACACTGAAAAGTACACCAACGACTAGTCTCCCCATTCTAACACTGGGGTGCAAAAGTCCTTGTAGTTCAATGACTTGTTCATCTTGATAATCAATAGTCGGTGAACAGTCAGATGCTCTTATCCGCCAGGACACCACCAGGAGCGCTGAAGACACATTCTGAGAGACCGCTGGCTGCCCTGAACAACAAAATCTCCAAGGCATGAGTGGCAAGCTCAGGCCGCTTTTCCAGTTTTGAAGCCCAAGATGCAGAAGGATCAAGTTCCACAGTCATGGCATCGATATTGAGTTTTAGATATTCCAGCACCATCCTCTCTAGGTATTCCTTATGTGTCAGACTTGCTCATTCTTCTGGCGTTGCAAAGGAAGGTCTAAAAAAAACTGTCAAACGACTCCCAGAAAATGCTGGTAACAGGTACAATGCTGCTGGTAACATTTCTCTGGTGACGACTGGATGTTCCCTTGGTTGGAAGTGTATAACTGTTATGTGCACTCTGTTCGCCACTGCTGCTTTGGGGAAAAGCAGTCTTCAGATTGTCTAAAAGCTTCTTTTGATACTCCTACATGCATGCGTCCCTTCCAGGGCAGAAAACATTTGAGCAAATTTAGTTTTGTATCGGGGATCCAAGAGTGTGGCAACCCAGTAGTCATCATTACTTCGAATCTTAACAATCTGTGGATCATGTTGCAGGTAGTGCAGTAAGAAGGCGCTCATGTGTCTTGCGCATCCAGAAGGCCCAAGTCCTTGTTGTGTTGGTGGTGGCAGGGATAACATTCCTGCTTAGTTCTTCCGTCCTCTCCCGCCAACCTCTCAACAGAAATGTGACTCATATCTCCCTCATCTGCTAAGTCTTTCATCAACATCGCCTCCTCCTCCATTTCTTCATTGCCTTCTGCACCTTCATCATTTGCTTGGCTGCTACAGTAACCTTTCGTCAATCTTCCTCGTACACCCTCCAATGCCACTCACCTCTGTGCTGACGACAGTCAGAACCTTTTAGATCTTAATGTCCATTCTGCATACACCTCCACCTGTACTTCCTCTTCTTTCTCTTGGACCACCACCTGACTCCGCATACTTGTTAAAGTGTGTTCCATCATGTAGATGACCAGAAAATTTATGCTAACAACATTTTCAGTGCTAAACATCTTAGGCTGGCTTCACATTTGCGTATGTGAACGCAGCTTATGCTGCGTTCCCATACGCAGTCAAACGCATGCGCACTGCGTTCCTATGTTTAACATAGGAACGCATAGTGCTTGCGTTTGCTGCGTTCGGGTGTGGATGCGGACGATATCTGCTCCTTCCGGTGTACAGCATCCGCACCCGGGACGCAGCCAGTTGCATTTTTTTGTGCGCTCGGGGAGCTTGGAAAATCAGCAAGCGTCCCCAAGCGCACAAAACCTGCATTGTCTTCAATGGGTCCGCAGTGTTCAGCGCTTGACAGCGCAGGAGAACGCTGCGGACCCATTGAAAAATCTACCGGTGGCCGCCGGTGATTTCACAGGAGCTCACCGACGGCCACCGGGAGATCAGCTGAGCCACTGCTGTCCTCTTCCTCCCCGCTGGTAATCTGCTAGCGGTGTCGGCGCGGGAAGATTCAAACAGCTGTCAGATCAGCTGTTCTCCCCGCCGACATGTCCCGGAGCTTACCGGCGGCCGGGGGGCGGAGACCTCCGGCGGTGATCTCCGCCCCCGGACACCGCTGATTGGCTGCTGGGCTCCACAGTGATGTGTCCGCAGGCGGACATTCTCCGCTGCGGACACATCTTTAGGCCCTGCTTTGCACTGCGTTTGTGTCTGCATGCCATCAGCATGCAGACACAAACGCAAATGTGAAGCCAGCCTTAGTAGCCATTTCAAAACTGTGCAGAAGGGTGCAAAGGTCCTTGATCTGTGACCAATTCAGCAGTGTGTTTTGCCCCACCTCAGAATCGCATCGGGCCCAGGTTATATGTCATGAGATAGGCTCGTCGCTGCATCTCATAAAGCGAAGAATACGATACACACATATATATATAATATCCTGGCTCAACATCTGCAGCAGTAAGCAATTTGTCCACCGACAAAAACAAAGAAGTGTGGATACATGCTCATCAAGCGTCTTTTGAGCATGTCTTCATATTGTTGGCTTTTTCTGCATGTAACAATCCACACGACACTTGCAGAATTGGTAATTGAAAGCAAAGTAATAAGCATATGTGTTTTATTGACAGTACTGTCTTACCGCCAATAGCGTGTAAGGGTCAAAGATCTTTGTTCCGTTACTTTGTACATAGCAGATACTCAAATTTTCAATTCCAAGCAGATGTATAAAGAAAAAGAGATTGTTTCAGAACATCCACCTGTGATATTTGTCAGCAGTGAACACAGTGGGGCTCATCTTCCAGCTCAAGAGGGAAATATTTAGCAGCAACATATTCAGTGGGAGATGATTTTAGCCGCAGCAAGGACATTTTTCACAGCTTTAAGAAAATTGAACAACTTCCTTTCTCTCCTGCTGGGGCAATAAATGGTAGGAGAATCAGAACTGTTAAAGGATGGGAATAACTCCATGTTTCTATCTATCTTATCTCCTATGAGGTTTTTTTTTTCTATCTTTTTGGATCAGTGTATATATTATATAATACTAACTGCACTGTGATTCTCATCTGTCCTGGATTAAGTGCTGAGTATTGCACCATGCCTCCCTGTTGGTTTCTTCAACTGGTCAGGTTGCTGCGGCTGCCAGAACCATCCTTATAATATCAGGACACCAAGTCATTAAAGCACATGTCTTCTGGTATCCAGTATCTAAGTGGTAAGTGGTCCTGTGCTTGGCTACTTTTATATCACAGTTAAGACCTGCTGTATAAAAATGTTGCTACTCTTAGGCTATAACTCAGGTCTGCTAAGTTTGGGTATTCACTAAACTAGTTCCACTTCTCAGCTGTGCTTTATTTGAGTCTCCACTATCTTGGTCACACTGCTCAGCTCTGCTTTAGCTGACTCTCCACTATCCTGGTTCCTTTTCTCAGCTCTGCTTTAGCTAAGTCTCCACTATCCTGGTCACACTGCTCAGCTCTGCTTTAGCTGACTCTCCACTATCTTGGTCACACTGCTCAGCTCTGCTTTAGCTGACTCTCCACTATCCTGGTTCCTTTTCTCAGCTCTGCTTTAGCTAAGTCTCCACTATCCTGGTCACACTGCTCAGCTCTGCTTTAGCTGACTCTCCACTATCCTGGTTACACTGCTCAGCTCTGCTTTAGCTGAGTCTCCACTATCCTGGTCACATTGCTCAGCCCTGCTTTAGCTGAGTCTACACTACACCATCCTGGTTACACTGCTCAGCTCTGTTTTAGCTGGGTCTCCACTATCCTGATTCTACCAGTCAGCTTTGATTTAGCTGGGTCTTCACTATCCTGTTTCCACTGCTCAACTCTGCTACATTCATGTTTGTGCCAGTTTTGATGGTGTCACCTACTTTGGAGACTTGTGACTGGTTTGGGAACTCTCTCCCTTTTCTGTATTTGAGAGTTCATTATAAACATGTTTCTTTCCTTTGGGAGTTTTGAAATTAATTTCAGCTTTTGTTGCTAACAAACTCTCTCTTTTTTTTTCAGGTGTCGATATTTGGTGATCACTCCCATCTCCTTTATATGATCACATGATCCAACATTTCTTTCTGGTGATTGAACTAATTCCTGGCCTGACTACATTAGGTGAAGGAGCTTCTCTCAAGAAGCTGACCGTTGTCAATCTATCTGATGCCTAGGAGAGTGGCAGCAGGCGTGAAGTTGTTTTTATCATTTTCCTGTCTGTCTCTCCTTCCCCTCTTGTTGTTAGTGCAGTGGCTGGGACTAGTGCTCTCACTGGCCATCTCCCTATTGAGAGCTAACATCAGGGCCAGCAATAGACTAAATATCCTGCTCGACGATGGGTTGAAAGAACCCATATAGGAACGGTAGGGAAATCAGAGCACAGCCGCAGGTGAGTGCAGGAAGTCATCTCTCACCCGTTCCTACAAGCAGGGCCCTCTGCTGTATTTGTTTGCCCCGTCTGTCGTTTAGTGTCTTGTGCTGGACACTGTTGGTCTGTGCGGCCTTGTCATGCACTGCTTCCAGATGCTTCCTGTGTCCAGCGTTACACTGCCACTTCAGTTATCCCCTCAGCTCATCTTGGTCTTGAATACTCTGGTTCTATTTCTTACCTGTGCTACATTTGGGTCTCCACTAGTCCAGTTCTACGGCAACATCCCCATATCCACGACCCTAGTTTTACTATTAACATGGTGTGGTGATTTGCTCACTGAGTGTGTTGGTGGACACTCAAATGGTAGTGAGATTGAAGCAAACAGGCACCTTTTTACAGTAAAGTTTATTAGTTTTAGTAAACATCATAAACCTCAACATGATACACTCCATTAACGTCAGCAGATTATTCATGACCTTTAGTCTTAGCCAAACTGCCTTGCGGTATTTACATAGTCCCTTTTAGACACATGGGTGCCTTACAGGAGCTATTCCCAGCCCCATTCACTGACTCCTGCCAGTCCATCGTTCAGGAAACTGCCTCTCTGGGATCACCAACAACTGTCAGTTCTAGATTCTCAGCAGGACTGTAGATTCATGAATATCACTGAGGTCTTTTAATCGCATATCTTCCAGGAAACCGGCCATTTCCATGCTTCCTACCAGGAGCGTTCCAGGACAACAGTCACACCATGCACTGAGAGAGAGCCCTCACAGGTTCTGCCAGAACTATCCTAAGCTTTCTACAACATGGCTGCTGCAAGCTCAGAGGAGCGTGTGACCAAACATAAAGTTGGACTATATGCCATCTGTTCCCATGACACACACCTCTGTGAGGTTTCAAGATTGCAAGACACACCCATATCCTTCTGCTAACTTGGAAACACACCACTTGTAATGCAGTACCTGAACTTATGGAACAGCATAATTCATTACGTACATTTGCTGAACTACAAGTCCCAGCATACACATTTGCAATGCAGCAAGCAGCTGCATCATAATGGGTAAAAGAATGAGCAATGTGGCTTGCACCAACATTTGTTAAGATGGGAATGGTATATTATAGTCACACTTTGATTGGCACTCTCACGGGCACGGTGGCTAGTATTTTCTATGCATTTTCTTGAGAGCACAGTCTGTGGATGGAGTGTTTTCAAATAGATTTTTACATGTAAAAACCTAGCAAACCAAAAGGAAAAAAAAAACATAAAAAACATAAAATTGAATTTTCCCATCATCTGATAGTCATATGCCCTTTGAGCAGTGGTATAAATTTTAAGCTCTTCCCATCTCCATTACAAGTAAGACATAAAAACTTTTTACTTGCAAAGGAATAACTTTTTTTTCTGTATTAATAAAATCCAAATGCTTTATTATGCCTTTTTCCGACCAGTCAATTCAAAGCTATAGATTACATCATTAAACCAGGCGATGCGAGATTCATATTGAATTTTGCTTTTTCGTTTTTACGGGGATTACAGAGAATGTTAAAGCATCTGGCAAGTTTATGGCAATTAGCAGTGGGCAGCCTGTTCTGCTGTCATCCTCCATCGCAATGTCCAAGAACACACACAAGTTATGATTAGTAATGATTTATCAAATGACTTCATCATTTATCTTAGTCATCATCACCTTAAATTCACTGCATTTGACGGCTTTGAGTATTTTTCCACTTGTTCTTTCATAACATAAAAATAGAAGGCAGTGAGCGAAAAGCGAGCTGCCAATGAAGAGTTCTAAACATCACAAATAAAACTTATACAAGAGGCTTAAGGAGCTAAAACATTCAAAAAGTTGTACAAAAAATGCATGTTCTAAAGCAGATACAAAAAAATATGCTATGGAAAAGATGAAAGCTAGAAGGGTTGTTATTCTTTGGGAAATTGAGGCAAAGTGACCACTGTAGCATCAGGACAATATTATTCCCTTTTGCCACCTATGACGTACCTATATGTCAGTTTTTGTCTGCCTTTGATGTGGGCTCAAACCTTTCCCTGCACATGGTAGCTGATCTGATCAAGATTGATAATGTGGGGGTTTCATAGAGACCTGGACATCACCAATCCAGGGCTTGATAACCGCTGTCAACTCACAGCTGTCAATAACCCCTTATATTACCCCGATTGCCACTGCACCAGGGCAATTGGGAAGAACCAGGTAAAGCACTAGGCTTGGCACAACTAATGGATGCACCAAATCCTGGATGGCTGCGGACTGCTTTGCTTAGTCTTGAGGGCCAAATAACTATGGGCTTCCCAGGGTGAGATACCAACCCTCAACTAAATCTTGGCTGAGTATTAAAATAGAAGGCCCCTATGTCATTTTATAAATTATTTATTTTCAAACTCTGGGGACACATCTACTGTGAGGTTTAGCACGCAATTACAAACACTGTCACAGAGGGTGGGTGGGGGATGCAATGAATATTCATGAGGTTTAAAGAGAATCTGTCACCCCCCAGGTGCTTTCCAAAGTGAAAGCACCCCTGAATGCAACATGTTTGCTGCATTCAGGGAAGGTGTGTACATGTCTCTGCCCCTCCATAACCCGAAAAAAACACTTTGGAAACTTTAGAGTTAAGAGGTCCGAGGAGCTTATCTGATTATGCTGTGCTGCTGCCAGCCCGGTCCTCCCCGCCTCCTGCCTGTGTGTGTGTGTCTGTGTGTGGAGCTGAAGAGGAGGGCAGACCCACACAGAGGAGTTAGAACAACAGGCAGGAGGCGGGGAGGACTTGCCAGCAGCGAGCAAGCATTAACAGATAAGTACCCTTGGACCTCTTAACGCTAAACTTTCCAAAGTGTTTATTTCGGATTACAGGGGGGTAGAGACATGGTACACACCTTCATATTCAGTGGTGCTTTCACTTTGGAAAGCACCAGGGGGTTGACCAGTTCTCTTTAATGAGTAGACCTATAAATATTGTAAGAGCAGCACAGATAGAAGCACAAAGACTGGTAGGTATGATTTAACACTTTGATCCCCAATTTGAACCGGTAAAGCTCGATGATTGGCTGCAGTGCAGCTTCTCAATAAGCTTTATCCAGGTGGCCAAAATGACTTAACTTATTTTGATAATACTAATCCTTTGCTCCCTGTAGAATAGGGAATAACTTAGAGAATTTGCCAAAAACCAAGTATTCAATCTTTATCCTCTTTTCATTTTTTAGATCAACATTAATTTATGGGAAAAAATACAAATGAAAGCCAACATTTACACCATGCATTCACTTATTGAAAAAGCCAGAACTGAAATATTACTAAAAAAAAATGTAATTAAATTAATGCCACCTAAACAGGTTACCACCGTTCTAATGTTTAATAATAAGTTTCCTAATATTCACACCTTGGAATTATGAAATTTCTCGCTTTCCATCATTTATCACTCAAATGTACCATGTCATTTGTAAAGTTAGGGAACTATGAAAGTAGAAATTTCTAACGATTCAATCTTAATTGCATTAATTTTCCACATAAAGCACATATTACACAGAGACAGACATCAAATTATCTAATCTTTGAGCGCAATTATCTTTAGAATTTTCTTACATTTAATTGATATGGCTGTCATAATTAATTCTTATACTGATCTCAGTTTAGTCATGATGCTAAAAAAGAGAGAAAAAAAAGCCAATCATGACTTTTACAGATTTTAAGTGTGCAAAATTATTAGCATGGACAATTGGAATATGTTAATGGACCAGCCTTATCCACTTCAAGTAGCAATTTATCAATATCACATTTAATAAAATAATTAAGCACCATAGATAAAGGTCAAGAATAAAAATAATCTATGGACCGAGAAGAAGCAGTGCACGTCATTAGAATGTTTTGGTCTGTGGATATCATGTTAACAAGTAAGTCAATGGATGAGCCATTAGCACTATGGTTATTAATCTAGGAGTTCATTATTTAAAAAGAACCTTAACACCAAAATATTTAGTTATTTCAATTATTTTAATCCCACTTCTCCTGTGAGTATTCAGTTTTTTGTTTATTTTTTTAAATTCTGCCATATGGTTACAAAGATATAGTGGTTTAATTTAGTGCTAATTTTAATTATCTTCAGCCTGAAGACACGCCCCAGAGTAGCCTAAAGACATGCCCAAGAGTAGCCTAAAGAAACACTCCAGAGCAGCCTGAAGATGTGACCAAGTGCAGTCTGAAGGAAATCCCCAGAGAGGTCAAGAGGCATGCCCCAAGTTGCTTAAAGAAATTCCTTAAAGTACTATAAAGGTACATCCTAAAACAGCCAAAAGACACACCCCACAGTAGCCTAACGGCATGCCCTAGAGCAGAAAATGCAGACTCTCCAAAGCAATCTAAAAAAAATTCTAAGAACAGCTTAAATACACACCCTAAAGTGAAGTTTAAAGGCTTCTCTGCTTATCTCTTTAGACTACTCTGGGGCATGCCTTTAGGCTGCTCTCAGATGTGGTTTTAGGCTGTAAAGGGGCATTTCGTTAGGCATGAATAGGACACGTACTTAGGCTGCTCTAAGCGTTTTTTTAGGCTTCTTTGGGGTGTTTCTTTTCTCTGCTCTGGGGCGTGCCTTTAGGCTGCTCTAGGGCATGTTTTTAGGCTACTTTAGGGTGTCTTTATGCTACTCTGAGGAATATCTTTAGGCTATTTTGGGGTATGCCTCTAGGCTTCTCTGGGGCATTTCTTTAGGCTTCACGATTGATGTGTATTAAGGCTGCTCTGAGATTTTTTTCTGGTTGATTTGGGGTGTTTCTTTTTTCTGCCCTTTAGACTGCTTTGCGGTGTGTCTTTAGGATGCTTGAGGATGCTTTATGGTGTGCATTTTATGCTCTCTAAGGCATTTTTTAGGCTACTTTGGGGCTTTCCTGTAGGCTATTCTGGGCTGTATCTTTTGCCTGATCTGGGGATGTCCTTTAGGTTGCTCTTGGTCATATCTTTAAGCTGCTTTGGCGTGTCCCTCTAGCCTTTACAGAGGCATTTCTGAGGACCTGACTCAGAGCAGCTTAAAGGCACACTCTAGAGCTGCCTAAAGACATGCCCCATAGTAGCCTAAAGGCACACTTCAAAGTAGTCTAAAGAAATGTTACAGAGCAGTCTGACACACCATAAAGCAGCTTAACAACATGCCCCAGCATGACTAAAGGCTAACCCTTAGAGTCGAAAAAAAAACTCCCTAGAGCAGCCTAAAGAAAAGCTCAGAGAAGTCTTAATACACACCCCAGAGAAGTCTAAAGAAACTCTCCCAGGAAGTCTAAAGACATGCCTTAGAACAACCTAGAAGCACACCCCAGAGCAGCTTAAAGGCAAGCCCAAGCATAGACTAAAATTACGCCCCAGAGGATAAAAAATTGCACTAAATAAAAAAATGTTTTTTTTCCTGCAAAAGTGTGTTACTCACCACTTATTACAGAGCAGTTATGTGCACAATTGAAAGCACTACTGGGCAGGAAAACTGCAAAGGTATCAAACACCAAGTTAAGCGGTGCTTCATATGAGCACAATACTGTCACATACCTAGATGTAAATCTCACATTAAATGGGTCGTTCACTACTTGGACAAACTCTTCTCATTCACTATGTGCACCAACATAAAAATAAAAAAGCCTATACATGCCCTCAGTGCCACTGAGGTTCCAGCTATGTGGGAACTCGCATTTCCAGGGTGCACATGACATTTTTATGACACCTGAGCCCCACTTCTTGTTCCCTGTATTCAAACACTGGTTCGGATAACAGGAACTGAGGGCTAGAGCTGCCACTCAATTTCTTTTAAATACTCCTGTGGCTTAAGTTGGGGAATTGGAAGCCGGTGGTGATAGGTCGTGGGGCTCATGTTTCGTAACAAGGTCCCATGGGCCCTGGAAACGTGAGTTCTGACATTCGGAACCACACCGACACTGGAGGTGAGTACAGACATTTTATTTTTATGATGGAGAACATGGGATATGAGAAGGAGTTGCCCAATTAGTGAATAACCCCTTTAAAGGGAATCTATCAGGTTAATAATCCATATGTAACTGATATAATTTTCTAATTCCTTTCCCTACGCTTTCTCTATTCATGTTGACTCAAATAGCTACCTGCCGTTGTCAAGTTGCCATCTACCAAATTGGCTCAAAAACATTCCAAAGAGTCAATTCACCAGGCTTAGAAGAAACTACACAGAAAAAGGAGAGTTCCTCAAAGAAACTGAAGTCATGAAGAGACAATTTGAAACAAAAGGATATAGAGAAGAACCTCTTAATAAAGACATTGAAAAAATTGCCAATCTGGATAGAACAATATTGCTAATTATTAAAAATAAGTAATCAAGGTATCCAGATGATACCTTGATTACTTGCTTCATTCCACGGGCTCATAGCTGGGAGTTCCGCTCTCTGGAGGATAGCAGCAGCATACCAAGGAGACAAAGACCCCTGTAAGACCCCCAGTGGGTTGATATGCGAAGAAACAAGACACAATAAAGGTGAGTTCTCTTGCCCAGTGTACTTCTGAGAAATTTTGTACTTTTACATTTAGATCTGCGCCTGTTTTCTCTCTCCCCACCCTTCTCTGACCTACAGCCTCGAGGTCTATTGTGTGCAATTATTAAAAATAAAAATTTAGAGGATAACCTAATTCAACACCAAATCAGGGATCTACCAATCATAACGGTCTACAATAATAATCACAGGAGCTTCACTAAGATCCTAGAAAAACATTGGCATTTCCTACAAATGGACAAAGTAATAGGTGAACACCTACCAAGTAAACAGAGGATCATATATAGGGAGGCAACCTTCCCTAGGACTTATGATTGCCCCATCTATTAACCATTGCAAGACAAACTCTACAACAATGGAAAACTTCACAACAAGCAGGCCGGACACAGGTTTCAGGTCCTGTAAACAATGTAAAGCATGCCGTTTGACAGATACGTCTAGAAAAATTATAAGTACTTTTGAAGGCACCACCAGCAAGAAAACCTTGATATCAAAGAATAACGGGACATATCAAGGTAATTAACAACGAACACATGGGACATCCATTAAGCAAACACTTCAAAGAAGCACATAACGCCTCATACAAAAGCTCTCATTTCTTCGCAATCCAGAAAATCAAGACAAATTGGAGAGATGGTAATCACATAGAAAAAATGTCTAGAGCGGAAACACAATGGATTTTTGAATTGAATAGCCTAGTTCCAAACGGCCTTAATCAAGATATGCAATTTTTCAGTTTTAAATAAAACTACCACAAATCCACATTTGATACACACAGGAAGAAACAACCGAAAACCATTAGAGAAAGTAAGCCAGTATAAGGTTACACTAACCTCCACCAAAGAATCCATCACTCCCATAAAGAATGAACTAACAACCACTTAGTAGATTAAAACCAACAATTTTCATTTGTTAGTCACCTACATAGACAAAAAACCCCAAAATGACAAGACACCGATACAAAGAGTCAACTAGCCACCATTCAGCAAGCCCCAGACACAAACTCCACAGAAATAAAATCATATAATACCAACTGTTTCAAACTAAACAAATATTCAGAGGGAAAATTCCATTAGATATATGACTCTACGGGACACAGAACCTACTAATTAAAAATAGGACATCCTGTGCACTTTGGACTCTAAAAGCACTCACACACAGACAATAAGCCTGATACACAATCTTGACAAATATATTGGATGACGACAATGACTGACACACACTGAGTTCCCAACCACTTTGTGTTAATATGATCTAACACTACAAATAGCTAGATACAGAAAAAGATCTTAATAGCACTAAGGAATTTCATTGAAACACTTAAGGATCATCTTACAACATAAATTAATCAATACACTATGTGCAATATTATGCCCAGCCAATATCTTGTAATAGGAGAACACACAATGAGTTAAAATCCATCATTTACAAGCTGCTCTATTGTAAATGGTCCAATCTGGTCACATGACAATAGGGGAGGGCTATAAAGCAGGAGTGACAATCAGGAGCCAGCCATCCTAATGAAGAAGGACGGACTCTTTGAAACGCATCGAGTGACTGACAACTGACAGTCACACCTGAAACCTACCACATCCCCTCCCAGTGTATTCAACCATCGTGACCTCCCCATAGTGACGCTGCCCGTCAGAAGGTCGATGACGCGGCCGGACACGTGACGTTCACCGCAATCCCGGAAGCGGAGCTGCCTCTGCATCGACGGGGAAATCCAGTGGGATAGAAGCACTTACCGGAAACCGTGGAATCTGTGACACCACCGGATGCTCCAGACGTAAGTAACCTTACCTGGAACCTTATTGAGACCAAGTACAATGACAGCAAGCTCATAATGTTTAGATCATAGTTTACTAACAAAGATTCATTGTATATCACTGTAAGCATTACACCTGTTTGCTTGTGGTCAGCAAAATTGTTAACAGGGAAGGGAGAACTGACAGAAAGTCTACTTTAATGAATGCACAAACTAGACCCTAGTGGCAACAATAATTAGTTAATATACAGAAAACGTCAGATACATCCATACATATCCCTGACGCCAGGTCTAGAAGTACTAAGGGCTAATTCACAGGCTTATTTTTAGTACCAATTATTTTATTTATTTTATTTTATTTTATTTAAAGGTTTATTTTATTTTATTTTATCCTACACCATATCTTCACATAACAGGCAATCAATACAGTGCCTTGCAATTAATGACAGGAGCCATCCTAAAAGGTAAATGACCCATCATTAGGAGCCCATTAACTCCTAGAGCAACAGAACCTTTAGCTGATTTGTTTACATATACAGTATATTAACTATTACAGGTCCGTTTAAAAGTTAATTACCAATCATTGGGAGAATATGAAAATCTCACATCCCATTACATACCTTGTCATCCCACAACAAGCAGGTAAAAGCCCTAGTCACTGTGTAATAAACGTGAACAACTAAATATTGATTCTAACAAGTGGTGTAGCTCTTAGGGAGAATTTTTGCATACCATACCTATTACGCCTCTAAGAAGATAACTACAATCAATTCCTTTCTGTGCTCGCCAGCTACAACCTGTCCTAGCGGGGGAAAAGGTGTGTACACTGCTAGACTAACAGCCACGCTTTTCTGGTATCACTGTCTTACCCCTAAATACGACACCACTACTTTTTATAGATAACAAGAGGAGTGATCTCGGTAGACTTGAACCCTGATCAACCCGACTCACTATCACCCTCAAGTCTAAATCCAACACACAAAAGGATCGAACCTTCCCTGTTCCTAGCATCCTATTGCTGTGAGCAAGACAGCAACCAAAACCCTCATTTTTATCTGTATCAGACTATAATCTATTTTTAATCTATTTCTTATTACTTTTTAGTTTTATATTTTACAGTGCGTAATGAATTTGTACATTAAACCCTATCATTAAAAGATTATTGGATTATTATATTTGATTGATCGATTGTTGAATGATGACCTTTTACAGTTGCGCTGAGTCCTACACCCTTAGTTAATTAGAAGTTCCTCGAACAATTTTGTAGGGTCATTATACGGGACCCTTTAAGGACCTACGAGCAACAACAAGGGTAGTTATAATTGTTATATTTAACTAGCCCACCCATAGCCAGATCCAGTGTTATCCAAAAATTAACTTGCTTCGTAAAAATAAAAAAGCCTATACATGCCCTCAGTGCCACTGAAGTTCCAGCTATGTGGGAACTCGCATTTCCAGGGTGCACAAGACCTTTTTCATGACACCTGAGCCCCACTTCTTGTTCCCTGTAGTCAGACACTGGTTCAGATAACAGGAACGGAGTGCTACAGCTGCCACTCACTTTCTGTTGAGTACTCCTGTGGCTAAAGTTGGGGAATTGTAAGCCGGTGGTGATAGGTCGTGGGGCTCATGTTTCGTAGTAAGGTCCCATGGGCCCTGGAAACGTGAGTTCTGACATCCGGTACCTCACCGACACCCGAGTTTAGTATAGACTTTTTATTTTTATGATGGAGAACATGGGATATGAGAAAGAGTTGCCCAATTAGTGAATAACCACTTTAAGGGGAATCTGTCAGGTTAATAATCCATATGTAACTGATATCATTGTCTAGTTCTTTTCTCTACGCTCTCTCTATTCATGTATTTCTATTATTTATAATTCCTTCCTGTTATCTGTAAACTTCTAAATAAAATATTAATTCCATCTGTCAATCACAGTGAGCTATCTGCTGTACACTCGTCAAAGAATGAATATTCATGTATCATTACACTGCCCTGCCCTCCTGTGATTTGTTATGTTGTGTGACTCATTCATTGCAGGCAGCACAGAAATGAGAGGTGAGGAGGTGTTTGCTCTTAGCTGCAGCTGTTCATGTCATTGTGTGTATATCTGAGGCATGTGTGCAGTGTGTGCAGTGTGAGATATTTTGATTTGATTATAAGAACATTTGATCATTTGCTCAGCAGTATTTTTCTAGTAGTTTTTGTACAATTTAGATAGGACTGATAAGCATGGGAATCCGTGACGTGGATCATCAGCTTAAATGTCTTGGCCAATACATGAACCAATATCCCATTTATAAAAGTATTTTGTTTATCATATAAAAAGCTTTTTGCACTTTTTTATCTATCCAGGCTGCGTTGGGCCCCTAGGGGCCCATTCATCTAGTGGTGCAGAAGCATCTTTACTGTGCAGCCCAATGCTCAGGCAGCAGAGGGTTGGGTAGCTTTCAGACACTCTGCATCATATGTATCAGTGTGAATGGTGCTGTTTGCAGGCCCATTGTATGCATGGCAAGTCGCCTCCCACACCTTGCTGGTTGAAGGTGATTTATTGCCTGCACCTGGGCTTGCTTCACATTTGGGCTCTGACTGCATCCTGTAAGTGCATTTGGTTTCTGTTTTTGGCATGGATGGAAGGTTTTTTGATGCTGCTTATTTTCTAGTAGTTTTTGCAAGGAGGTGTTTGCTCTTAGCTGCAGCTCTTTCATGTCATTTTGTCTATATCTGAGGCATGTGTGCAGTGTGTGCAGTGTGAGATATTTTGATGTGATTATAAGAACATTTGTACATTTGCTCAGCAGATCCATACATTACATGTATGCAGGAAAATCAACATTTACATATTAGAAATCTCTTACAGATAGCACATAGTGCAGGACAAAACACCTCCCCCATCCCCAGCACAGAGCACAGAAGGGGAGGGACAGAAAACCAGCTTGGCTGGGTATGGATATTTAGATAACTCTCATACAGCCAGACTATTCGGCTGTGAATATAATGGAGAGGACTAATGTACCAGTTCCCTGCAGGGTGTGAAAATGCTTATCACAAGGACATGACAAATGGTACAATCATCAATTTACATGTTTTTAAAAGGTCTTCCCCAGCACTATTCAAGGGTAATATTAGTATCATACTGAAAAATGACCTGACAGAGTTCCTTTAACTAAAACATCATATAACAACATATATCAATACATCTATTACAACTAGTTGATGTTACATACATTGTTAGCATAGAATAACATAGAGCTGTATACATAAAGGCAGGCCTCAGAAAGAATGCATCTACTCCCTGAACTGAAAGACTGGAATGTAGGTATCCTTGATAGTGTCACTGTTAAAAATGCCAAGGGCAGAGTTTAATTGTTCCTCCACATTGCAACACGTTACAGGTGTCATAACAAGATCCAAAAACCTCTCATAGGAGAGAATCTCCATTCGTAGCAACGGGAAATGAAATTGAGCTGAAGGCGCCTCAAATTCACTGTCACTATAATAGAATACACTGCCAATTCAATTTCCTCTCTGGTAAAAACCTAATTAGGCACACATCATGTTCCTGTGATCTCGAAACTGAGAAAAAAATGGAAAGTATCTCCTTAAAATTGAGGTTTTCAAAATGCAGTTGAATGTAATTACATTTCAACTGCATTTGAAACTCAATTAAGGAGATACTTCCATTTTTTCAGTTTCGAGATCACAGGAACATGATGTGTGCCTAATTATGATTGGTCTATGACATTTGCTTGTGCTAATTGAAGACACAGTAAAGCGTGCACACCACATCACAACTGACATCAAGTGCACTAGTTAAGTTTTAGATGTCGCTCTGCCTTTACACTAAACTTTCCACTAGGAATAATCTCATTATAATATATGACAAAGCCTGAAATAAACTCTAGCTTTTTCAAGATTCAGAAAGTCCCTTGAGACTTGGAAAAAAACAGTCGATGCTCATGTTTGGACTCTCTGTGTACACAGTAGATTAACACACAAAAATCATACACAAATGTATTAAAATTTAGCATGATGTTTTAGCCCATATTATTATCTCAAGGGGTTATCTTGGATTTTTTCTTAAAAAAAAATGACCAAGCATTAATAGGCAGGTAGCTGCCACTTACCTGTCTGTTGCGCCCAGCACCAGTCAACACTCGCCCTTGAGAAAGCCCAGGCAAAATGCACATTGGGCACTACAGTGGTAACTGTGCACCTACTTTAAATATTATTAATGTATAACTGTGTATTTCAGCTCCTTTTTATGCTTTAGTGCTATGCCTTTATAGGTAACATTGTTTTAATATATACTCCTGGGGACACTTACGTATATTTCTGTCTATATATTTCGGTATAAGTTGAAAAAAATCTCCAGCGACACTTTTTCGGATCCATATTCCCTTATTTATGCCATAATAAAGTCATCACAGACTTGCCCCAAGGGGTAACGCTAGACGCGTTTCAAGCCTGTGACTCTTAGTCGTTAGCAATGCTAACGACTAAGAGTCACAGCCTCAAAACGCGTCTAACGTTACCCCTTAGGGGGCAAGTCTGTCAATAAAGGAATTTGGATTAAAAAAAGGGCGCTGGAGGTTACTTCAAATTACTACTGTTGGATGGAAGCCAACCATTGTTCCAGCTGCCAGGGAGTCTCGTAAATAATTGTGGTAGAGCTGCAATCCCGTCCCTTTCCTGTATCCCAATTGAACATATATATTTAGTTTTTTAACATATTTTCTGCCACATTTTTGTGCATTACACTCATACTCGAATACACTTTTATTGCTTCATATTTGCACTTTCTGTGCATGTACACACTACACCTGCATACCATTTTTCATGTACATCTGCACTTATGCAAATTATCTTTGAATATACACATCACCCTTTTTTTTGGACATTTATTTAATAAAAACCTTTTTTTTTCTTCTGATTATTACACTCAAGATACTCATCGTGTACAATACCCAGTGAGTCTTTATATATATGTCATTGTATCTAGTACTTAGCTTGATAATTATTGTGAAGCATCGTCATAAAATCTTTTTTACCATACTATCATTGGATGGGTGCTGTATTACACCAACATTGTCTTGGTCCTGATTCTGTGCAACATTATTTTTTATTACTTGAAAAATGTCTTGATATATTAAATATATTAATAAAGAACCATTCCAAAAGTTTACTAGCCAATGTGTAGTGTGTTTGTATAGGTTGTACCAACAGATATAGAGTAATATAGTAATAACCTACACGTTTCGACTTAGGCGCCTAATTAATGGATAAGGCTCTCTAGCTAAAATGCTTAGGTTATTACTACGTTAATCTGTATCTTATGGTTAAACATGCTGCTATTGCACTTTTTTATCTTCTATCTTTTAAATAAACTCAAGTGTTTAATAATTAACTAGTTCTTGGACACTGGTGATCTTTCCTTTTTTTTTTTGCTCTCCGACCCGAACCGGGACATCTCCATGCGCCACCTTCGAGTCCTTCCACATGCCCGGTACAAGATGAGCTGTTAATTTCATTTTATTGTAACTTAATAAAGTTGGTTCCTCTTATCAGTGGCATGCACCTTGCCAGAAATGTTACTCCAGACAAGAACTGAAGTAACATTTTTGGTATAATTTAAGCAACCACTTTAGATTGGTTTCATACTTGTCTTGTATTTTTTACCATTATGTGAATCCGGATTGAAATGGATACATAAGCATCAGTTTTTTGGCCCCACTCACTTTCAATGGGGCCGGATGAACTTGCAGGTGCATCCAGTTCTTTTTTCCCGAATTGGGTGTCCCTGGGTGTTCCCGTTTTTTTCAGAGACCAAAAATGTATTTTGGTGCATTTTTGGTCTCCTTGACAAAACCTGGAAGCAACCGAAACCGGGATACCCCCAGTAATATCACAGTGTGCCCAATGGAACCTGGATCCAGCAGACTCCAGATCCCATTGGATCTTGACCAGGTTTTGTAACAGCGCATGCCAAGAACACAGTTCCAAATAACCCACCCACTAGGATCTGGCGGAAACAGGTATGGAGCCGGAAGAATCTGTGTGCTCCCGCACCACTGTTATTTCTGATCCATAAGATGGATCAGGGATAATACCAACGTGGGGGCAACAATTTTTAGAATTCTGGGGTGTCCCGGGGAAATCCAGGGTGATGCAGATAAAACTTGCATCTCCCCGGATACAAAAAAAACAGCCTTAGATAAAGTAGTCTAGATGTCCCACCCTCACCCACTTCCAAGCTCCAATTACTTTTACAGAATTGTTCAAAAGTGGCATAAAAATCCTAAGAGACACAATATTTTTGTGCAATATTGCATTGTAAATTCCATTTTTCAAAGGATTTTTTGCCAATACTCTAGCACAAACACTTTGAGCAAATGTGAGCCCGAGACTTACAATGTATCTATGCACCTTTATTTTCCGTATTTGAAGAGCCTTTCCTCTAATGACTAATAACTCTTATGCAAATGAACAGGCAAAGCTGCAGAAACTCAATAATACGACTGTCAGACTGTGTAACAATAATTATCACTTTTTGGGTTATAATAGTTGTCATTTTTTGATAGAGAAAGTAGAACCTTAAATGGTAAAAGACAAAACAATTAAGAACTGTGGATAAGGCTTTATAGGAATGTAAAAGAGCTCATTTCTTTTCCTCTCCTGGTGTGATGAATTTTAATTTCCCATCTTCATTAGAAAACTGAAAGATGTCCTCGTCAGTTGAAGGGAACAGGCAATGCAAAGTCTCTGCATTTGGGTAATTATAATATTTTCTCACTCTGTTCGCATTTAACAGTTACTTTTCCGAAATGTAATTGTTATTTTCGGCAATGTTATGAATTTACCTACTCTTCCAAACATGTATTCAGTGGTGTAATCTAATGTTTTTGACTCATGGGCATACATTTCATTTTTGCAGGCAGGTTCCTACTGGCCGGCAGGAGAGTCAGAGTATCCTCCGGTGGGCCCCTTTGCTGTAGTGGTCACTTGTCCTTAAACATAGGCCAGGGTCACAATTGCGTTTTGACCCTAGCCTGCCGGATTCCGGTTTTAACTTAGAACTTTTTCCAGCGCCGCATAGCGTTACCGCTATGCGGTGCTGGAAAACGCAGTCCCTAGTTACCCGATGTTTACCTTAACGACCTGTCACACAGGCAGAGGCTCGGAGTGCGCTTTACAGCGCCGCACAGGAAACCGTTGCAGACAGCGTTTCCTGTGTGGCGCTGTAAAGCGCACTCCAAGCCGCTGCCTGTGTGACAGGTCGTTAAGGTTAACATCGGTAACTAGGGACTGCGTTTTCCAGCACCGCATAGCTGGAAAAAGTTCTAAGTTAAAACCGGAATCCGGCAGGCTAGGGTCAAAACGCAAATGTGACCCTGGCCATAATCCATAGTTGGCACAGTACACTTATTTCACTATGTAGATATAAATGAAGCATGTCATCATTCACTTTACAAACTACCTAGTATATAATTATATAGAAGTACAGGTATATTTGTGAATGTAATATTTGCATGTAATTGATCAATGGCCCCAGAGTCAATGTTACTGGTTGGCCTCACACCGCTCCAGTTTGACACTGGGTGTAGGGGCTTAAGAGGTAAGGGGATCTATTTCTACTGCCAAAGTAGTGAGCAGCGTCTATCACAGACAAAAAAGAGGAGCCCATATACTGTTCTTGCACAGAGACCCTCTTCTGTCTGTGTCAGTCACTGTTTGGACCCATTAATGAACTGCCAGGAGCCCATTATACTATTCTAGAATAGATGGCACACACATAATAGAAAAAAGAGGAGATATACCGTATGTTCCAGCAAAAAATTTTTTATTTTTCTTGCTTTTTTGCGTCAATGAAATACATGTTTCCCAATGTTTCGGCTCATTGAGTCTTCATCAGGGAATTCTGTTTTATTCTACAATTTATGAAACAACAAAAGACAAAATCAGATACACAGATAATATACAGTGGTGTACAGAGTTACAATCAGCAAAACTATGTATACAGAAAACACTAGCATGCCTAGGATTATAATCTCCTGGGTTCTCTAAGTATATTTAGAAACAAAAAATGCAAGGTACTCGGTCCCTTTTTTTTTTGCTGGAACATATATCTCCTCTTTTTTCTATTATGTGTGTGCCAACTATTCTAGAACAATATTGGACTTTTGGAGTTCTTCATTACTCTTTTATGACTGCCTTTATGTGGTGCATGGGCTACTTTGCAGACCACAAATATCAGGACATAAGAGCAATTACTATACCATAGCTGTTGAAAAGACATGGCTGCACATCCAAAATCATAAGCTGATCCAGTGATGCTTGGCAAAAATTAACAAAACTGAACATGAGGTTCTTAACCCCTTCCCGACCCTTGACATAATAGGATGTCATGGGTTGGGTGCCCACCTTTGATGTGAACTCCGGCGTGGATGTCACATCATTCACTTGACATCTCAGATGATCTCATCAGCTGAGATGTCGGGCTTCCAGCACTGATCGGATCCACGATCCAATCAGTGCTGTTAATCCTTTGAATCTCGCTGTCAGTGAATGACAACGGGATCCAAAACGCACGTAATAGCCTCGGGTCGTGGTGTGAACCTGGAAGCTATCAGGGATCGCTTCATGTCACTGCTTGGCAAGCGCTGCCAACCACTGAAAGTGAAACCAGGTGCCATGCCCCGATGTGCTGCAGCTCATTGGGACATGGCACAAGGGATGGGATGCTGCAGCACTGTGCCGTCGTATGGGGCAGTGTAAAGCCAAGAATTCAAAAAATAAAGTTTTAAAAGATATGAAAAAACCCCACAAAATTTAAAATAAATCACCCCACTTTTCCCCCATTCAAAATAAAAGTATTAAAAAATACACATATTTGATATTGCCGCGTTCAGAAATGCCTGATCTATCAATATATAAAATCAATTAATGAGAGCCGTAAACTGCGTAACGGAAAGAAAGGTCCAAATGCCAAATTACGTTTATTTGGTCGCCACAACATTGCTATAAAATTCAATAAAGGCAATCAAAACAGCGTATCCACCCAAAAATTGGTATTATTAGAAATGTTCAGCTCAAGATGCAAAAAATAAGTTCTCACACAGCCCAAGATCCCGAAAAATGAGGATGCGGCGGGTCACAGAACATGGCACAATAAGTGCAATTTTTGTTTCTTTCTCAAACATCTGAATTTGTTTTTCACCACTTGGATAGCAGTAAAAGTATACATGTTTGGTATCTACAAACTTTTAACCAACCCCAGGCATCATAACCGACACATAAGTTTTACCATATAGTCATCATAGCGAATAAAAAAAACAAATAACAAATGTGTAATTACACTTTTTTTGCAATTTCACTGCCTTGGAATTTGTTTCCCATTTTCCTCTACACTATATGGTAAAATAAATGATTTCATCTGAAAGTGCAACTCATCCTGCAAAAACAAGCCCCCATATGTCTATATTGATGGGAAAATAAAACAGTTATGGCTCTTGGAAGCAGGGGAGAAAAAACAAAAATCGAAAATGAAAAATTGCCTTGTATGAAGGGGTTGATTGAATATTCTGGTCAGACTTTATGTATGACAACTGTCTGAGGCTACAGGCAAAAAGGGATATCTAGGAGGGACAATGCACAAGCCACTCAGCTAGGCAGAACTCCAGGAAACTATGACAGCCTTTAAACCCTATACAGGGATCTGAATTTACAACAGGGTTAGAAGATTGCTGCCTATGGAAGGGCTACTGTTCGGAGACAGAAAATCACCAAAGGGAGTCAGGACAAAGACAAAATCAGGATCCATTAGAGTAGTCAAGGTGGCAGGTCAAAACCAAAATGGCTGCAAGATGCAAAATGATGGTGCAGAAACATCCAAAAAATAGGCAGGGGCAAAACAGGAAAACACTAATGTAAAACAGGAGACTGGTCAGGAAACCAAATGGTATTGTGGTGCCCCACTGGTCAGTGCGCCACAGTAAGGGTATTGAACCCACAATAGAGTGTGCAGTATTCCTGTCGCAGGGGCATGCAAAGTCTGCATGAGGCTCCCATCCCAACACTCCCACACTAGGCCAGGGTAGAAGGGTAGACCCATTCCCAGAGGTCGGAGTTAGGGGAGACGGGAAAACACACAGACAGTTTTAGTTTGGCCTGAGGAAAGAAGCAAAGGGGAGCCCTGAGAGAGATCAGTATCTCCCAGGAGGGGCCTGAGAGAAAAGGCAGTCCAGGAGAAGAACGAGGAAACCCTGTATCAGATTGAACATAATCCGGGGAAATCCTAGTCTACCAACGGAGTGCCAGCTCCGAGGAACGGTACAGGCGAGTTCACCCCCTTAGCTGTCGACACCAGCCGTCGCGGGTTAGTTCAGCAGCCCCGACAACCCCATCCAGAACGTACAGCCTCCCAGGATCTCCCAAACCGTCAAGACCCTTAGGAAGAAGAAGGGTACCTCATCAGCGCCCAACGGGCCTGGTATACAAGCGAGTTGTGCAGGGCAGGCACAACTAAAGGCAGCTGGACATAGGATTGACTAAAGAAGGTATACTACGGGAGCCTCAAAAAGACTTTAACCTCTTCTGCGACTATCCGGCCAGCTACCTGTCTAGAGACTGTAAAAGCTGCAACCTAACCTGCCATCTGAACTTGGTTCCAGTAAAAGTACCCATACAGAGTTATCCAGCCACTGTGTCTCCTTCTACACATACTTCTGCACAGCTGCGTGCCCACAATCAGCACCACGACAACAAGTGCTGTCCTGCCCCGGGGACTCAGCTCCATCTGCAGGGAGCTGCATCATCCACGCTGCAATACCTTCGCCCCCGGAGGCTGAAGCTGCGCTGGTGATTATCATCAGAATCTGCAGGTGGCATCATGAAAAACTTTTAAACTTTTATTCCCCCTCATCAACCCCCCAATTCTTAGGCTGTTCACTGGGCCACAGGTCCTGGTGGGCCACCGGTGACATCCCTACGACTCCACAGAAGAGTAGGAATCAGGCAGTAGCGATGAGAGGAAGTTCAGGTTCTGGGGGTTCAGCTGACTTTTTATAAAGTTCTGTTCTGGACCCAAACATGACCATAACCTCATTGGAAGCCATTGATTGGGCAGTTCGGTTCCCTGCCACATACAGCCAGCCATAAACAAAGCACTTCTGAGAGCGAAGGCAGGGATTTGTCATTTTATTTGTGCACACTACATCTGATAACGCTAGTTTTACTCCCAGTACAAGCCAATCAAACACTGCAAGCGGCTCACACTGGGCCGAGCATCGACTGTGTACGGAAACCACCCATACGCCATACCCGAACACTGAACATTCTTGAAACATTTTTGTTGGATAGGAGCTCCAAATCGTAAAGTCCGGTTAGCTCATCCCTATTGGGCACTTGAAATTTCAGTGTCTGATCCTTTTGTTCCTTTGGGGGTGTCTGGTAGCAACTTTGTCTTGTCTCCCAGCTAAAAATACTGAAAAGTCAAGGTTCACTGTAAAGAAAACATTATTTTTCCAATCTGTATTGCAAAAGAGGTCAATAAAGCCAAAATGTTGATAAGAGGACACTGGAGGCATTGGAGTGGGTCTGGCATAAACTGTATATCATAAGTACCAGAAGAACCCAAACCACTGTGCTTGCATATGAAGCAAATGGGTGTAGAAGATAGTTGGATTTTAGATATAACCCCAATTATTTGCTTTATGAATCCACAAATATCTTGTGTTTTATTGTATTCATTTTCTTTTATTTCTTTTATTGTGTGTTTATTTTGGATTATGTTTGTGTTCGGTTGGATTTTTTTCTATACAAAACGTAATTCTACTCACATGAAATCTTCCAAATTGAACCTGGCATTACAATATAATACAAAATGTTGATCACAAAACCTATTTGACTAAAGTAAATGAACAGAAATGGATTTTTCCACTCTTAACACAAATTGCATTTTGAAAAATGGTCTTTTTTTTTCAACCTAACAACTATATAGAATGTAAATTCTGTCTCCAGCTCTCTCTGGGGCCACATTTAACCTGAGTTGAGATTCTACTGAATGCATGATGTAGAGCTAATCTCAGAAAATCTCTTGTAAGAGATAATGACCTTTGAGTTTCATTGACTGTAAGCCATAATCATCAACATTAACAGAAATAAAGTCTTGAAATAGATCACTCTGTTTCGTAAAGACGCTTTAAAATATATGTGTTTCACTTTATGTTTTGAATTACTGAAATAAATTAACTTTTTCTTTATATGCTAAGGCTGGCTTACACCACGATTTTTCAGGTACGGGCTGTGGATCCGAATTTGGCCCCATGTATCACTACGGGGCCTGATGGCTGTTATTTGCCATCCGGTTTGGGGCTTTTCCGTAAGGATCCGGTTTTGTCCGATTTATTACATTGGACACAAAACCGGAGTCTGCAGCATTTTTGTGTCCGATGCAAAGATCCGACAAAACTGGATCCTGCCGGATTCTCCCGAATCTGGCCCCATGCATGGGAGTCTATGAGCTCCGGATTGCGCCAGATCTGGCAGAAAATAGTACCGGGTCCCGGACGCTTAAAGGCCGCTTTACACGTCGCAATATTGTTCCGATATTGCATACGATTTCACGGGAGCGCGCACGTTTTTGGCTCTTGTCCAAGATCGCATAGTAGAAGTCACACAGGGAGATATCGCAGGCAACGCAACTTCGATGTTTATGCCCCTTTTTGAACACTGTGTCTGAGCAACTCAGGGAATGACCAATTAACATTGGAGTGAATAGGTGAAGTTGCGCTCCAAATCGTAGTTGCGCTGTCACACAGCACAATCCCGCCACATCGCCTAGCCAATATTGCACGGTTGAAGAGCATGCATAATCCAAAAACGATATCGTAGTTGCATCGTTTTGGAGTTGCGTTGCCCATTTACACGACACAAACGATATCGACAGCAACGCCCGTACCACGTGACTTTTTATCGTAGTTGCGTTGCGATTCGCGACGTGTAAAGCGGCCTTTAGTGCAAAGAGTGGCGGCTGTTAAAAGCAGCCGCCGCTAAATTTCAGCACCTGTAGAGCTCCACGGCTGAAATTTAAGCACCGCGGCCAGCTCCCCTGCAGCTGCGGTGCTGATATTTCAGCCTGGACAGTGGCACAAATGAAGCCAGCAAAAATCAGGATTGGAGGGCAAAGTTCTGCTCATCCGGGGCTGTTAGGTTCTGTCCACTGCATCCTGCAAAACACCGAACAGAACCTGACAGTGAAAAATTGTGGTGTGAAGCCGGCCTAATTCATTGAGTTGCACCTGCATGTTTTTCTCTAAAGTAACATCAGAACATTTTTGCTACTTTACTACTGTTCTTTAAAAAAAATTATTCCTTCCTCCTGGCATTCTTCAGAGTGATAAATTATTATTTACCTTTATTAGAAATAACTTTGTCCTTTTATTATTTTTTTTTTTTATCAGGTTTGTTAGAAAAGAAGAAAATCAGCAAAAATCTGAGTTCTAAACCATAATAATATTTTTATAAGAATGTAAAAGAGCAGAAAAAAGAGAGCTAAAGATAAAAAATTACAGCTTCAGCTCATATTTGGAAATTCTATCTACAATTTTAGATAATTCATTTATCATGTTTTATCAGGCCGGATATATCATTTCCCCTGATGATACACATCAAATGTGATACAACGTATCACATTAATCATTGGACCCTTGGGAATATTTGTCAGAAAAGTGAAATACAGACATGCTATTTTTGTTATTTATGTCTGTAAATTTGTTTTATTCCTTGTTGATGGGCAGAGAACATTTTATGGTTCACGTATGGTCACTACTCAACAATTTACCGTTGTTCTTTGCACATAATCCCTGAAGACACATTTCAAAGAGAATTTTCTTTTTCTGTAATTAAATTCATGTAGTTAAACCTCCTTGGGATTTTTTGTTAAAGGAGTATTCCAATGTAAAATAATAATTCAGAAAAAAAGTAGTAAGTGAAATACAAATAGAGTTCTCAACATGGTTATCTAATAAAAGTATGAACAAAAATAAAAAGTCAAAAATTAGGTTTTCAATAGAGTTACATTTTACGGTCCTAAAGTTATCCCATTACCACTCTTCAGTTATTTAGGTTATTTTATTATTATTTATTTTTTAGCTCCATTAATTTCATGGCGCTTTACATGTGAAAAAGGGGAATGCATAGACAAGTACAGTATTTATGAACAATGCAGGGCACAAACAGGTACATGAGGAGAGAGGACCCTGCCTACAATCACTCTCAGTCTACAAGGGATGGGTGAGGAAACAGTAGGTGAGGAGAGAGGACCCTGTCCACATGGACTCACAGTCTACAAGGGATGCGTGAGGATACAGTAGGTGAGAAGAGAGGACCCTGCCCACGAGGGCTCACAGACTACAAGGGATGAGTGAGGATACAGTAGGTGAGGGGACAGGACCCTGCCCACGGGGGCTCACAGACTACAGGGGATGAGTGAGGATACAATAGGTGGGGAGAGAGGATCCTGCCCACGAGGGTTCACAGTTTACAAGGGATGGTGAGGATACAGTAGGTGAGAGAGAGGATCCTGTCTGCGAGGGCTCACAGTCTACAAGGATGGGTGAGCATACAGTAGGTGAGGAGAGAGGATCCTGCCTGCGAGGGCTCACAGTCTACAAGGGATGGGTGAGCATACAGTAGGTGAGGAGAGAGGATCCTGCCTGCGAGGGCTCACAGTCTACAAGGGATGGATGAGGATAGAGTAGGTGAGGAGAGAGGACCCTGCATGTGAGGGATTACAGTCTATGAGGAATGGGTGAGGACACAGTAGGTGAAGAGAGAGGATCCTACCTGCGAGGGCTCACAGTCTACAAGGGATGATGAGGATAGAGTAGGTGAGGAGAGAGGACCCTGCATGTGAGGGATTACAGTCTACAAGGGATGGGTGAGGATACAGTAGGTGAGGAGAGCAGATCCTTACCCGCAAGGATTCACAGTCTGCAATTGATGGGTGAGGATACAGTAGGTGAGAATTTTTCAATTTGCTTTGCAAACATCAGCGTTTTTGACTGCTGCATTAGAGGTGCAGAAAGCACATTCAGAAAATACTGAGCAAGTCAATTAATGTTCCGTTTCTCTGCTGTCCTTTCCACACCACCAATGCTCCATTACTTACTCTCCCCGGCGATCCCACGGTGAGCCCCAGCGATGTCTTCCTCCGGGCATCAAACCTGGTATGGTACTGACAGGACCTGCCCCTGTGAATCAGCCTGAGAGTCACATGGCCAAAGTCCTGTAAATACTCGCACTACTTACATATCTGGCCGATGTCCAGAAGAAAGACATTGGCCTTGTTCACACTCATTTTGCATTTTTTTTAGCAGGAAAAAAACCACCTGCGTTTTTCTAAAAGTGCCAAAAAGTGTCCCTTGTGTGTGTGAAAGGA
Organism: Allobates femoralis; assembly: GCA_033576535.1. NCBI lineage: Eukaryota > Metazoa > Chordata > Amphibia > Anura > Aromobatidae > Allobates > Allobates femoralis. The sequence continues at coordinate 94,700,736 of JARQOC010000010.1, read as the reverse complement.
TTTGACACTTTTTTGGACTTACGGTAGTCATTTTTTGCCCAAAAATGCAGGCAAAAACGCTAGCGTTAACGTAGGGTGCATAAATGTGCCATTTAAAAACGCATGCGTTTCCCATAGGGCCCCATGTTATAGAAACGCACGCGTTTTTTTAACATGGGCCCCTATGGAAACGCATGCGTTAACGCAGGTGCCTATATGTGCCCTGCGTTAACGCATGCGTTTCCCATAGGGCCCCATGTTATAGAAACACATGCGTTTTTGGAAACAAACCCTGCGTTTTTTTCCAGCACCCAAAAAACGCTGCAGGCAGCGTTTTTTGCACTGGCGGGAAAAAAACGCAAGTGGAGGTGAAAAACGCATGTAGACTCAAATTTTTGAAAAACTGCAGAAAAACGCAGAGATGGTCAAAAACGCAGGTGAGTGTGAACAAGGCCATTGCCGGGGCTCACAGTGGGATCGCCGGGGAGAGTAAAAAAGTGTGTGTGTTTCTGTCTGTGTGTCTGTCTGTTTCCCGCAAAGACAGAACAAAAAAAACCACAAGTGGATGACGAGTTTGGGCCCTTTCGCACCCGCGCTCCTGTGCATTTGGCAGCACTGCACTAAAGCAGGTGGTAGCGCAGTGAAAACGCAGCCAAGTGCATCGGAGTACAGATGCAGTGCAATGAGCTAATGCTGCCATTACCTGCTATGGGTGAGTGCAGACAGACAGATCTCTGAAGCGCGAGTCTGATAGTGGCTGTGTCACAGCTCATGCGCTAGTCCAGACGCATCGGAAACACGTTACACCTGTCACATTTGTGTTTCCAGGATGCGGTCTCCTGCAAGTAATGGGGGTGCGAGTGCAATGCGCTTCATCTGTGCGCTAATGCGCTGGGCTGTGATAGCACCTGCGCTTGCACCTGTGTTAGTGCAATGCTGCTTAACACATCGGCGCACAGATGTGAGAGGGGCCTTTATGATTTTTTTGGGAAAAGAAGATAATTTTTATTGCAGAAACTGCACTAAAAACGGATTAACAAAAACGAACCACAGACACTCTGTGTAAATGAGGCATAAAAGTTCACAGATTGTGACAAAGACTGGCTGAAAGATTATTGATTTTTTTCATCGTAGTTTTTTTACCCTATTTTATTGTTTTCTACCCTTTTGCTCCTTTTAATTCTGATTATGGGTGACCCCTTTAAGTCAGTGAAACAGAAGACGGAGTTATGTCTGACTAAGATTGGAATATCCTGAGCTTTTTCATTACCTCCCATTCTTATTCCCACTATATACATATATTATTTATAGCCTAAATGTGTGATAGGATGTAGAAGATAATCACTGTGTGAGGTTTAAGACATGTGCACTGTGCTCTGCCATTAACAATAAATTGTAGCCCATAGAAAACCAGGGTGCAAATAGATATTTTACATTAAAGCTACTCAACCGGTTTACAGCCCAGGTTCTCTGCCTTTCTTGCATTGTGTCTTTATGCTGTTCTTTATTGAACTTAAAAATTGATTTTTTTAATATCTGTTTCTAAAAATTGGTTGGGTATATCTCCAAGTTTTAATACTATAAGATGTATCAGAACAATAAAGCAATTTACAGCTTGTGCACAGGGTCAGGGAGAATGTTACACTCGAAAGAAAAGTTTGAGAAAAACCGGTACAATTTGGAGAAAAAAACTTCGACAAAGGCAAAAGAACATAGATCTCTGGTGAGTTGCCTTCTAGATTTTACAGCCTTCATATAAATAAATGGCCCCTTCTTAGTATATGCAGCTTATAGGTTATTTTTTTGCCCATTTTTACCGTAAAAGTACTGTTGTTGTGCTTCACTTTATACAACTGAATATGTAATATTAACGCACAGCCGGGGAGTGATATTTTGCTCTTGGTTTTCTCCTAATCAAAATGTATTACGGGGGCATTAAACTGGTTGTAAAACTTGAAGAACTGTATGGAAATAGGTTATTTGTCTGTTATTTTCCGTAGATATCAAATTAGATTTTTTTAAAAGAATAATTTAAAATAAATTTATAATTAGGATGCAAATAAAAGTCACAACAATGATGTATTTGGAATATTTATACTGTAACAGAATAGAAGTATAAACAAGTACCAAAGTTACAGTTGACAGTGATATGAAACTCAATAAAAAAAATATTATTATTATTAATACTGTAATAACAATAATAATATCAGTGATGAACGAATAGTAAGATATTCAGGTTCAGATAGCTCTAGCCAAATACTTTGAACTGTTTCAGTATTCGGATTTGAGTGAGTTCCCCATTGACTTGCATTGGCCTCGTTACTCGTTCAAAGTATTCGGTTCAAGCTATCCGAATCCGAGTATCTTACTACTAGCTCATCAACAAGTAATATGTATTTTTAGAGTGTAATATATTTTAACCGCACTTTACAATTCAGAGGACAAATGTACAATGAGGAAATAAGGAAGAACGCCAAAGGTAAAATGTCCTTGTATGATATGGTTCAAACTAGAGATGTGTAAAAACTAGTGTGGATATCTCAGGAATCTAATGGTGTAGGGCAAAGGCAAGTCAGAGACAAAGGCTTGAGTTCACTTTTATATACACGAGCAAACAGTTCAAAAACACCTCAAGGCTGGCAACAGTAAGGCACAGTTCACATTTATGCGCCTGTGGGCTTGCCTGCACTTGCCTGCCGTGTGCTACCGCAAATGCAAGTGAAGGTGCATTTACAGGCAAGTGTAGGCAAGCACATAGGTGCATAGATGCACTGCCCTTGTGCTCGCCTGCTCGGTGCCCCCATTACATCCTACGAGCACAGCTGAGCGCAGGAGCCGAAAACCCAGAAGTGCGAGTGGGAATGAGCTGACAACACTGCGCATGCGCTTCTTCAAATGCACCCGGAAAAGTCACATTACACGTTTCTTGGTGCGTCTGGCAGTGCATGCGCGGTGATTTTGGCAAGTCACACTCGCACTTCCGGGTTTTTGGCTCTTTGCGTTCGGCTGTGCTCGGCCATAACAAGTAGTGGGGGCATCGAGCGCAAGGACAGTGACTTGCCTGTAAATGCACCTGCGCTTGCATTTGCTCTAGGGCAGGGCAGGGAGGGCAGCCAAACACAGGGGCCGCATAGATGTGAAAAGGGCCTAATAGTCCTTTAATTATAGATCACACACTTCAGTGTCAATGTGGAAATAGTCCTTTAAAGGCAGTTCATACACAGAAGAGCCGGTACAGAAAAAACCTTAAGTATTCACATAATGCAAAGGCAAATACAGAAACTCTTAGGGCTATTCACACAGTGCAGAACCGATAATGAGAATAGTCTCTTATTTGCTGTTCCCACAGTGCAAAGCCAACAATGGAAAAAGTCTTAGGCTACGTTCACATGCGACATAATAGTTGCGTATTCCTGCTCTTATGTGGCGCTTTAGAGCACTTGCGTAAAAGCAGTGACTTAGGCATTGTTCACACACAATTTGCGTTTTTTTTAGCACTCCTAAAACCACATGCGTTTTTTTAAGAGTGCTAAAAAATGTCCCTTGTGTGTCTGAAAGGATTTTCATCCTTTTTGGACGTAGTCATTTTTTGCCCAAAAACGCATGCAAAAACGCATGCGTTAACGCAGGGTGCATAAATGTGCCATTTAAAAACGCATGCGTTTCCCATAGGGCCCCATGTTATAGAAACGCATGCGTTTTTGTAACATGGGGCCCTATGGGAAACGCATGCGTTAACGCAGGTGCCTATATGTGCCCTGCGTTAACGCATGCGTTTCCCATAGGGGCCCATGTTAAAAAAACGCATGCGTTTTTGGAAAACCACCCCTGCGTTTTTTTCCAGCACCCAAAAAACTGCTGCATGCAGCGTTTTTTGGACTGGGGTAAAAAACGCAGGTGGAGGTGAAAAATGCATGTACACTCAAATATACCCTGCGTTAACGCACCTGCGTTTTTTTTAACACACCAAAAAATGCAGAGATGGTCAAAAAAACACATGTGTGTGAACATGGCCAAGAAAGTGGAAACACCTTCAGAAAAAGCTATGGCTTTTGCTTAAAGGCATACAGACATGGAGTTTTGCCGCATATTTTTGCGTGGACGCTTTCACTGCAAATGTGCCTACGCAAAAAGAATTGACATGTCAATTCTTGGCTCATTCTTGGAGCACTTTCCCCATAGGTTACATGTTAGCATGGCCTTGGAGAAAGCGTGCTGAGAAAAGTGTGGCGTCGGCATGCAGTAGCGCTTTTTACTGCCGATTACACGGCAAAAAGTGCCGCATGTGAACGTAGACTTAGAGCAAACACATTCCCGGATTTCAATACAGTGAGGTGCAGCTATACTAAAGTTCAGACACAGTCCTGAGCACCGCACTTGCAAATAATAAACACACTAAATAACAGCAGCAGAGCCTTTTAGTATAGCAGAGGTTACGTGCAAGGAGAGCAGACTGAGAGTACTGGTAGCAGAAACAATCTTAAATGAGCACAGCCTGTAGCTGAGAGTCAAGCCAAGAACATGGGTGGCCAGCAGAGCAGATAACTGCAGAGCAGTTAGAAGAGCCAACCCAGAGTAGCTGGAGAAGGAGCAAACTGAGATGAAGCACAGAGAAGCCAGAGTTAGAGCAAAATACTCAAGAAAGGCCTGGAAGTAGGACCAGAGCTGAAATAGGCAAGAAAGCAGAAACACATGGACAGGACGAGTCAACAGACACCATTTTTGATAAGGGCGAGGAGTCACAGAAGGTAACCTTGAAAAGTCAGAGTCCTGAAAGGATGATGGATCAGGCAAACTCTAATTTACTTTTTTGCACATTTTTTTTCTGCAAATTTGATCTGCAGATTTGAGGATTTAAGCATCATCAGAAGGGATCAAAAGATATGATGAAGGCTGGATGGGTGATGGTCAGGAGTGGAAAGGCCAGAGATGGTCAGCGGTAATGTGAGTATATGATATATTTTTTTTTTTTACATATTATGTTAAATATTCTCTGGGGGCTGTATGCTCAAAATGAAATAAGGTACTGCTGAAAAGAAAAATGGCAGTAACAGTAAAATGTACTCAATATGTGAACATTTTGTCTATAATAGAAGATGGTTTGTTTGCCAAAGGGCTGAGATTGCAACAATAATGGTGTGCAGTACAGTGCAGATGCAATTTTGGGGTCTGAATTTCAGAAAATGAATTGCGAATTTAATCAGGAATCAAAGTGTTTAATTGTGATAAATAGAGCAGATACTTATTGAACAACATGGCATCTGATGGGCTGCAAAATTATATTGCAGCAAAACTAAGACCCCAATAATACAATATCATTAGGAAAAATCTTCAGCATCAGAAACAGCAGGGAGCCCTGGAAGTGATGATTGGTCCCCACAGAAAAGGGATCACATACAGACACAGATGGATTTGTACCAGTCTCCTGCACAGACTATATGGGATCAGGTCTCCAAGACGTTCTGAAACAACCTCCTGCCTAATTCCTTCAAAAACTGTATGCAAGTGGCAAGTGCAGCTAAAAGAACTATTGATGTTATGAAGACAAAAGATGGTCACACCAATTTGTTGATTTGATTTTGATTCATCTTGTTTATTCACTTTACATTTTGATAACTGCTTACCAACATGGGACATACTGGTGTGTCCTATGTAGACTCCCTGCTTTTAAAGCGGGCTCACATGCTGAGTCCGCATTTGTCACCAGATATGTCGGCTGAACTGATCAGCTGATATGGGCCTCTGACAAGCATCGATGGATTGAAGATATGCCTGCACCTGTCTACTAGTTAAATAAGGCTGTCATTCTCTTACAGAAAGATCTAACTCCCTGCCGACAGGGAGTGCACCATTTCCCACTCCCAATTGGTGGCCCCTTGATGAAATTGTTAGGCGACAATGGGTTGTCATTGTCATGATGATGGGGAATCAGCTGATTACCCAGGTGTCTGTCATAATGAACTTACTGTGAATCCCGGCTATGAGACACCATCCATAAGAAATTGTGACTGTAGAGAGCCATGCTGATGCTGGTGGTGAGGCTGACGCTGATACTGATGGTGCTGCTAATGGTGATGCTGATGTTGACTCTAATGCTGAAGCTGATGCTGATGGCTGATGCTGATGCTGTGGCTTGTGCTGATGCTGATACCAACACTGATGCTGGTGGTGATATTTACACTGACGCACAAGTAACCAGACAGTGGCAGTTTTAAGCCCCTCTAGTAAACAAACTAAAAAATGGAATAAATGTTTAAAAAATATAAAAAAAATAAAATCACAAAATTTCAAATGACCCCTTTTTGCCCCATTCAAAATAAGACAAAGTAAAATAAAAATACATATGTTTGGTATTTCTGTGTTTAGACATATCAGATCTACCAAAACATCAAATACATTCATCCAATTATTAAAAGGTGAAATGAGAAAAAGAGCTGACATGCCAGAATGTTATTTGATGATCTCATAAGAGTAATAAAATGCAATAAAAGGTGATCAAAACATCGCATCTACTCCAATATGGTATCTGTAAAAACATCAGCTCAAAGCACAAAAAATAAGCCCTCACACAACCCCAGATACTGAAAAATGAAACATTTATGGGTTTAAAATATGGCGCCAAAAGAACTATTTTTTTTGTCAAATATCAGAATTTTTTTTCATCACTTAAATAAAAAAAACTATACATGTTTGGTATCTACGAACTCGTACCGGCTTGAGAATCATACTGCAAGGTCAATTTTACTATATAGTGAAGAGGATTAATAAATCCTTTTTTTTAAATCACTTGTAAAGATTTTTCCTATAGATCTACAATATATCAAAATTATCCAGTAACACTGCAGCCCTGTGTCATCCACTGAGCGGGGCCATCTTCTGGAATATGTCAGAGCAATTTCCCATGTCACACAGAATGATTTGACTGTAAAAGTCAAAGGTGTAAATGTCCCTTTTCAATCCTCGCCAGCTCATTGTGTGACTGACATTTTACTTTTGACAGAGAGAGCAAAATGATCCTTTCTCCTGCTGTGTCTGAAATCTATTGAGACGATGATACCACGTACATTAACTCAAGACGCTAACTTTTACAAAATACTGTAACCAAGTAATATTTTGTCTTTGCATAAGATAAATGAGTACATTAATTGTCTTTATGGATTTTGTTATAGTGGCTCAGTGGGTTGGACTTTAGCTTTTTACCCCTAGATGCCTAATTTAAAAGTCAAATAAAAAAATATTGGATTCCAAAAGTATTTCAAATGTTATGTTGATCATTAGAGACATACAACAATTGAATAAAAACACTTAAAATAGTACTGGTATGATAGTAGGGGTTAAACTAGGTTGACGCTGGAACAACTACAAATGGCCCAGACGGTTCCTGTACAGACTAGATATTCAGACCCCACAGTCCCTAATTTTACCTGTGCAGGCTAGAATGGCCATAACTCCAAACTAATCTGTAACAATTCAGACCTATGCTGCCTGAATGGTAGTCGAGTTCTTCATGTTCTAATTAAGGAACCAGAGGGCAGAGCAGAGTCACATTTACCTACATGTGATAGATAGCAGCTGCACTTTGATTTAGAGTCATCCAGCAACTATAGGGTTTAAAGTGTTAATAGGAGACAAGAATTGGTTAGCTTAGTCCCAGGGAATTCTGGGAAACTGGTGTTGGTATATTGGACAAACAAGAATAAGGTGTGTGTCAGAGAGCGTCCCATCAGACTGAAACCAGAAAAGTCACATAGACCAGTTCTTGCAGAGAAACGATTGCTGTTAACAAGAAAACCTCAGGACAGTCAAGATTATTTATCTGTATTATCTAAGATAGCAGTGTGAGAGAGAGACAGTCCCATCTCATTCCTTTCCCCCCACCTCACTTGCAATAGAAAGGTACAGTCTGCTTAAGGCTAGGGTCACACTTGTGTTTGCAATCCAGTTACTGGATCCAGTTTTTCATCGCGAAAACCTCATCAGGTACCTGACTCATAGAGGCTAGGGTCACATTTCCATTTTGACCCTAGCCTGCCAGATTCCGGTTTTAACGTAGAACTTTTTCCAGCACCGCATAGCGTTACCGCTATGCGGTGCTGGAAAACGCTGCCCTTAGTTAACCTATGATTACCTTAACTTTCTGTCACACAGGCAGCTGCTCGGAGTGCGCTTTACAGCACCGCACAGGAAACGTTGTCTGCAACGTTTCCTGTGCGGCGCTGTAAAGCGCACTCCGAGCCGCTGCCTGTGTGACAGGTAGTGAAGGTAAACATAGGGTAACTAAGGGCAGCGTTTTCCAGCACCGCATAGCATTACCGCTATGCGGTGCTGGAAAAAGTTCTAAGTTGAAACCGGAATCCGGCAGGCTAGGGTCAAAACGGAGATGTGACCCTGGCCTACATCTAAGAATGGTGTGCGTTTTGCTAAATTTGCGTTTTTTTGGCGTTTTTACCACTAAAAACGCATAAAAACGCTAGCGTTTTTGGTCCCATAGGTTTTAATGGAAACGCATGTAAAAACGCAGGCAAAAACGCATGAGCGTTTTCAAAAACACAAAACGCATGCGTTTTTGCAAGCGCCGCGCTAGACGCATTTCCCGACGTTTTGGGCCGCGTTGGCAAAAACACATGCATTTTGCGTTTTTGAAAACGCTCATGTGTTTTTGCCTGCGTTTTTACATGCGTTTCCATTAAAACCTATGTGACCAAAAACGCCAGCATTTTTATGCGTTTTTAGCGGTAAAAAACGCCAAAAAACGCAAATTTAGCAAAACGCACACATGCCTTAGATGTGAAAAGAGCCTTACACTGACTGGCATATACAACAGCAGTATGGCTGGACATCCAAATGAGAATATCAGCAGGAAAATGTATGCAGAAGCACCCAAAAAATGGATTGGACAGACAAACGGATAAATAAAAAACACCTGTTCACCTAAAAGACTAATGGCCACTTTACACACACCAACTTATCTGTCCAACTTCTGAACAACTTACTGGTTGCAGTGAAATCATGGACACATTGCTCCATTTTGTGGCTGTGTACAAATGGAGCAATGTGTCCATGATTTCACTGCAACCAGAGATCTGTTCAGAAGTTGGACACAGAAGTTGGTGTGTGTAAAGCGGCCCTAAGGCTGGCTTCACACCACATTTTTCCTCTGTCAGGTTCTGTCTGGAGTTTTGTAGGAAGCACCAGACAGAACAGAACCCTCCTGTCCTGTTTTCTTCCGGAATCAGCAGATCGCAGCAGGAGCTGTCCCCTGCTGAAATTTCAAAATTGCAGCTAGCGGGGAGCTGGCTGCGGTCATGAAATCTCATCGAGGAGCCCTCCATGGTGCTGAAGTTCAGCGCCAGCCGGCGCTGAGCTTCAGCACCCAGCATCTGGGAGCCAGATCCGATTTTCAGTCTGATCCGTCGCCATAGACTCCCATGTTAGGGGGCGCCGGAACGCGCCGAATCCGGGAGGATCCGGGTGGATCCTATTTTGACAGATTTTTTTCCCCAGACACAAAAATGCTGCAAGCTGCGATTTTGTGTCCGAGGGAAAAAAAGAATATTGCCGGAGCCACCCGGACAGATGGAAACCGGATGGCAAAACACTGCCATCCGTCCCCATCCGGCCCCGTAGCAATACTATGGGGCCAAAATTGGATCCAAGGCTGTCCAGTTGACACCAGACAGCCCCAGATCACACAAACCGTGGTCTGAAGCCAGTCTAAACCAAATAGATAGTAAACACTCAGAGAAAAGGTGTATCTGCTGTGGCTCAGCGGAAAGATAAACTGAAATTCCAGGGTCACAGATTTGACACATCACAGGTATAAATACTGTAGATACTATAAAATGCAAGTATTTGGCTACAATAAGCCATCTGCACTACTAGATATTTCCTGAAGTTTCAAGCATTGAAACAGAAATACATTTATTGCATTGGACAAGCAAAATAACTATACAGTACAAAAAGGATAATAATTATGCTATAAAAATCAACAGCAAATAATTAAGGCCCAATTCACATCTCAGGCTGGGCTGCATTTGCGTTTGTATGCGTTAACGCACCCATGGGCTGCAAATGCATGCAAAAATGCAAAATGCATGTGTATTTGCAAAGTCAGCCTTAGACGCAGCAGCCAACGTTTGTGTCTGTGTTTGCAAAAATGACATGCGTTTTTGCATGCGTTTGCAATGTGTTTTGCATTGCAGCCTATGGATGCATTAAGGCATGCGTTTGGATGCATTTTTAGCTGTAAAGACGCATACAAACGCAAACGCAGGCAAATGCAGCCAAAATGCAGATATGAAAAGACCCTAAGACAACAGGATGTCTGATAAATAGAGATGAGCTCATTGCTTTGTGCATCTCCAGTCAACAGAAAGTGCTTTCCGGCAATGGGTTTGAGCTGTGCAAATATCCTAGGCATATAGGTTTCCAAGAAATGTGCTCGATTTTCTGAACTGGCATGACGTCATCTGTGGAGCGTAAGTTGTGTCTTAAAACTCAGCAAACCGTAAAGGTAACATTACACAGTATGATGTTGAAACGATGTCGGCAACGATCTCGTGGGCGCTGTCATTGCAGACATCGTTTTTACATCATTGGTGAGATATCACATGTCTAGATATCGTGGACAACTAACAATGTTGTGACCAGGTATCGTTCGCAAACCCCGGGAATGATCCCTGCTCATTGCTGTGAATGGGCGAAGTCGTCCACTACATCGTTATCGCGGTGCCACACACAACGATATGGCAGGTTGGCTGATCGTTGATCGTGTGGTTTGAAAACATCAGCGATCCAACGATGTATTGTTCAAACTTGCCAGAGTCACATGCAATGAGGTCATAACGAGTTCACTGGTACACCTCCAAACCCGTCATGTATCAGCGATGTCGTTAACAATGTGCCGTGTAACAGGGCCTTATGTCTAACCTGGGAGATCGGAAAACAAGAGGATGCATGCAACTCCATTCCATGCCAATGGGCACTGACAGTTGTCCATGGTTCCGTGAAGTGACCTTCACATCTCTACTGATGAACAATAAACGTACCAATAGCATGTCAGACTCCACAAGTAAAACTAATACACAAAAAACAATACTATACCCATTGTTTCTTTAAGGTAACCTGTCATCTGGTTTTTCCCATAGAACTGCAGTCAACAGCAATAAGCCCTTGTATACACATATATACAGTATTCTAAAAAGTCTCCATGCCGATCTGTACAACATGAAAAATACCTTTTGTTACACTCACCTATGGTACAGTCCAGTCCGATGGGCGTCACTGATCTTGTCTCCTCTCTGCTTGCGATCGCTGTCCTCCTTCTTTGCTTCATGTGGATGATGCATCCCACATCATACACACATTGTCTTACGTTGTGCTCCTGCACAAGTGCACTTCTCTCTGCCCTGCTGAGAGAAGAGTAACGTAAGGGTTTCTGGTGGTGGACGTAGTTTATCGGGGTGGTAGGTTCACTTTAAGGGTACCTTTACACGCCGCAACCACAGGAGACAATTTTGGTGGTGATATTTCTCGCTGGAAGTATTGCCGCCAAATCGCCTCCTTATTGCGGCGTGTGAGTAGGAAATTTGGGGGCAATACGTCGCCTCGCCACGGTCGCCTGGTTACCGAGCAGTGCGAGGCAACATATCGCTGCCAAATTCCCTATTTACACGCCGCAATAAAGAGGTGAGTGAATATAAATGTGGCAGCGATATTTCCGCGATGAAATATCACTGTTAACCATTGTCACCGCGATTGCGGCGTGTAAAGGTACACTTATGTATACTAACCATATGAGCAATAAACCAAAATCAAGCAACTGGAGAATGGGAATAGAAAATCTGTATCTTCTGGATCGCCACCTCTTTAAGGCCCCTTTCACATCAGCTTTTTTGCTGATTTGCAGCAAATCCGGAAGATTTACTGTATTTGCTGCACCTGCCGCCTAATGGCTGCACTTGTGGCACACTTGTGGCAAGCCCCATTAATTCTTTATGGGACTTGCAACTGGTGCGTTAATGCGGTTTTTGCGGTAATCCGGCACTTGCGGCAGGTCAGAAGACCACAGCTAGCAGCATTTTTTTCATGTGCCGCAAGTGCTGGATACGGCAAACTGCACATGACGCACCTTACCGCAAGCCCCATAGAGAATGAATGGGGTTTGCCACAAGTGTGCACAAGAGAAGCCATTATGCTGCAGATGTGGTAAATGTGCCGGATCTGCCACAAATTTAAAAAAATGCTGATGTGAAAGAAGCCTTAGAAATACATATGCTAATACTGGAATTGTAAGGAAGAGGGAGAATTCTGAATGATGTCGGCTCTTTGATTTAAAGATCATTGATTTGGTAAATTTCAGGTTTCTTCCATTCATTAAAAAATTAGGAAGAAATAAATAAAACTTTTCTTCTTTGCATCTTGAGTGACTTTTACTCCCAGCTCACTTTATATAAGGTGTCAAATCTGTTCTGGTAATTTACATCTTCATCTTCAATAGTTATAGACAGTCCTAATCAATGTATGCCTCCAAGCAAAATATAAGAGGAATTTCTTTTCACAGCTATAACCATGGGAATTCAATATCAGGATACAACTCTTAGGGTATTGTTACACGTCGCAAAATTGCATGCAATTTCACTGGCAATTTGCTGGTTGCAGTGAAATCATGGACACATTGTTCTATTTTGTTGCCGTGTACAAATGTAACAATGTCTCCATGATTTCACTGCAACCAGCAGTATTTGTTCATAGTAAACATATTTGAGTGGACATTCACACTAAATACAATTTATAATTTATACGCACAAACGAATAGGAAGGGCTAAAAATCCCATAACCGTTATAGAAATATGAACCCACGATCCTGGGAAAGTGATTTTATTCTACGTGTTTCAGAGTAGATGCTCCTTCATTAGGATAATCTCATTTACATATAGCACATCAATAATTTTGACATTTTTTTCTTTTGAACAAATTGGTTCATTTTATGGCCACTTTACACATCCCGATATCGTTGTCCAACAACGATAAAAAGTCACGTGATTCGGCCGTTGCCGCCGATATCGTTCGTGCGTTGTGTGGTGTAAATGTGCAATTCGATGCAAGAACGATGCCAAAACGATATCGTTGGGGAAATGTGCAGGCTCTCCAACTGCCCGATATTGGATGGACGATCTGGCAGGATCGTGCTGTGTGACAGCCCAACAACCATTTGGAGCACAACTTCCCCTATTCACTCCCATGTTAAATGGTCGTTCCCTGGTTCGCTCGTACAAGGGGGCGTATACATCGCAGTTGTGTTGCCTGCCGATATCTCCCTGTGTGACAGCTCCTATGCGATCTTGTATTACTGCCAAAAATGTGCGCCCTCCCGTGCCGCTGTATCCAATATCGGGACGATATCGGGACGTGTAAAGCGGGCATTAATCTTTTGTTTATTGTCTTACGTTGAAGCAAACAGCTGGTCTAATGGCCAGCGTCCTCGAGCTCATTCTGTATATACCTGCCTTGATGTTTAATATGTAAATATGATTATCCCGATGAAATACTATCCACTCTGAAACACGTAGAATAAAAACGCTCTCCCAGAGTACTGTGTTCATTTTTGTACAACCGCAGCATGGTTGTGAGGTTTTCAGACTTTTTGCCATATTTGCTGTCATTTTTGTTTGAATCTAGTTTTTCCATCGGCCATCTGGCTTCCTGTCCTGCTATATCCACCTTGCCCTCAATAAGTATGGAGTCCTAAGCTTCTATGTTCCTGCCCAGTCCTTGCCACTTGCCTATTTAAGCAGCCTCATCTGTTTAATCAGTGCTTCTAAATTCTGCTTCCAGCCTGTTATGGCTTCCATATCGCCGGCAATTTGACGTGAGCGCGCACGTTTCGGGAACTTTTTTCAGATCGCCGTCGACCTGTCACACATAGAGATCTCGCCTGCATTCTACGGCGATCCTGCATTCCATAAATCGCCTGCAGAAGACCAGAAGCAATCTTCCCTTCACACATCACCGTGTCACATGGCACAATCATAGCAGCGATGTCACCATACTGTTTTGATAGCGGCATGCTAGAGTGTTTTTCACCGCGCCCCTATCACTGCGATTGGTGGACGTAACTGCGTTTCCATTGGTGAGCCTTGCATGAATGTACTGGTTATCAAATAAGGCGCCTCGGACATAGCTAGTCAATCGGAACGCAGAATCACCCACCAATCGCCACAGGTGCGACGAGAAGAACACAACATCCAAGCACGCCTATTGATTTCTTTCACGATCACTGTGTACGTCGCCCTTGCCCTGTCACATGCCACCATGCGCTGAAATTGCCTGGTGGATGATGCCAGATTTCACTGCAGTGCAGGGCAATCAGGCGACGCTCCACTCCACCGGCGATTTATCGCCGTAGAATCGCCCAGTCACACGCAACTACGCACAGGCGATATGGTTTCCATATTGCCGAATTTGGAAATTGCCAACCAAATCTCCGGCGATATGGCGGCGTGTGACGGTACCTTCAGTGATTTGTCCTCCTGAAGTCTTTTGGACATTTTATTACATCTACTTGGATCCTTGGAACCCATGTGTACACAGGAACCCTTCTTCTTGCCATTGACAATTACAAGGAAAGTAAGAGTGTCTTTGAAACTATTTTTAGAGACTTATGCTGGAGTAAAGGATTTATTCTTGCCTTGCCGTTTTTTCAGCCACTGCATCTGCAACTGTGTTTAACCCTTCTCCTGTTTTGTACATCTACTTGTATGAAGTAATACAAGAACTTTCTAACCAAGTCAGTGTCTTCTGTGTTCTCTTGTACCCATGAACTAGGCTCTATACAGTTGGCATTTAATAGGTAACAGCGGTTTTTAACCCTTCCTTTTCCATTGTCTTCATTTCCACGCCATAGAGGCTGCTGCAGCCGTTATCATTCGCTCTTCTAGAAGTTGTGTCTCACATGACCCGCCCAGATGAGCAAGTTTTCACTTTTGATAATTTCCGCAAATCTTTGCAGACCCTATTGCTCCTGCCTTCTCTATATCTAATAATTTATACATGGGAATAAATTAATAATTGTTGGGGGTCCAGTTGCTGGGATAAAAGGTGAACCAATGGTTCATTCACCTATGTCTATGGGACTTTCAATCCTACTATGTATTTTTTGCTTTGATTCAGAGCTGGACTTGTCATTGGTGCAACCTTTGCAAACACGATGGAGCCTGAGAGGTTATGGGTTCCACCACCATCTCCAAAGCAGGTGGAATAGTGTATCATATTGAGATATTGTGCTGGAAGAGTCCACATAATGTTCCTCCACAGGGACATCTCATTTCTGTCTCCACCAGTGCTTTGATTGTTTAATCAGATTTCAAGGAACAATATCATAACAGTACCAAAAATGTTTATTAAGGTTTTAACACTGAATAATTCACTGACTGAGATCACAACATTTATAACTATGATCTCCCATGTTTCGGTGTCATGTGATAAGATCATTTGATGGATTATTCCTATTCGGCACCAAATGTTAAATTCCACTACAGCACCTTCAGAGGAGAAATAAAGAATTGCATAATGCAGCTCTTAAAGGGAATATGTCACCCCCAAAAGTGAGATTAAACTGGCCAAATATGTATTGCCCCTATTTAAATCATGCTAAGCAAGTATAGTTTAACTTAACTTTTTATTAAAAACAAACATTTAGTTTGATATGCAAATTAAAGGCTTAGGATAGTCTATGCCTTGGTACACCAACATGCCTTTCAATTTGCATGATAAAGCTGGAAGCTGGTATCTTCTAGTGACTGTCATGTTTCTGAAGCTGAAAGTGAATGCTGTCTTGTATAACTTTGCATGTCTTTACCTGTGCACTGATCCTGCCAGGGCTGTATTTAGCCTTCATGCTGCCCTAGGCACTTTAAGTGCTCACACCCTATACTGATGTCACACACTGAGACATCTATTTGAGGCATATCTACTTGGTAGAATGCTTTAAAAATCACTAAACACTAAAATAATGAACATCTGCATTTGCTGCACATGGGTTCAGTCTTTCGAGCATTTTTTTAACACCTTCAGCTATTCAAAGTCATCAAATTATTAAAATAGGTGACCTAATCATTGCTTCAGTGAGGAGAGGCCTAGTGATATAGAGACATGCTGTCTGCACATTCACCCCTCATCTTTACTGAAGGTGTTCAAAGTGAAGCCAAGAGCAGACAGGTCCCAGACATAAGAGCGAAGCTGCAGCCATATTGTGTGCACCCACACTGACACTTGGAGCCGCTGCTGCACTCATCCAGTGTCGCTGGTTTCACACTTGCATTTTTTTTCAGATCAGGCAAAATCAGTTTTTTTCAGCCTAACCCTGATACTTTCAGGATCGATTTTTATGCACATATGTGGCACCCCTCTGGCGGAACACCACAGGGAGGTACTGCACCCCAAACAAGAGGTGTAGTGCCCCCATAGTCACAGGTAGAGGGGGGAGCTGCTGAGTCTATATACAAACCACAAGATCCCAATCACAGCCACCCTAGCACCAGGGACTGTATATTCAGTATATTGCAGACTAGTGATTTCCCGCTCTGCGCCCTGTGTAGTGGTAGTCCAGGGACAGTTAGGGAATAGGTATCCTTGCGGCATTAGTTGCGGAGACTGTATAGGGACGTTAGGGGATCCAGGTGTCAGCGCTAGTTGTTCTAGGGGTCACCACCTCTCCTTTTTGCCCTTAGCATCAGGGACTCCTTTCCCCTCCCCTGTCGTCATCCAGCGCTGGGTGTCTCCCTACTCCCAGAGTGACATTATCACCAGCCGCACCTTAATTAAATGAAAAGGGTGACACTGATTTTTTTTTTTTTCGTTTTTCCTTTTTCTATTTATGGATCCTGTGTCTGCTCTGGCCCAGCAGCTCCAGGCCCCGGAATCTCTTTAGGCTGCTTTGTCTTTGGCTATATGTATGGATAGATGCCTTCAGGATAGAACGGGTTAAAACACTTTCTCCTGAGAACCTTTCTCAAGGTACCGTGTTTCCCCGAAAGTAAGACCCTGTCTTACATTTTTTTGGGGGCCAAAAGTGGCCCCCGGTCTTACTTTCGGGGGGGCCTTACATTGGGTGCCCCAGCAGTGTGGCCTACAGGCCCCCTACTGCTGGGACACTGAGGGAGCAGGTCGCACGTCACGTGCACCCGCTCATTACATATGCACTGCATCCCCCTGTCAATCAGCGACAGGGGGAGCAGTGCATTATACTGTATATATGGGCCCCCTATTGCTGGCACACTACCCCCCTGTTCTGAGGCCCCACCGCTGCTGCTGCTGCAGAGATCTTACCCTCCAGGGTCTTCTTGCAGCAGCCAGCGCGTCTGGTCCGTCCTCTGTCCTCGGCTGTCTTCCGGATCATGTGACCGGCCGGTCGCAGTCGCGATGACGTCATGCGCTGCGACGGGTCACATGATCCAGAAGACAGCCGAGGACAGAGGACGGACCGGACGCGCTGGCTGCTGCAAGAAGACCCTGGAGGGTAAGATCTCTGCAGCAGCAGCAGCAGCGGTGGGGGCCTCAGAACAGGGGGGTAGTGTGCCAGCAATAGGGGGCCCATATATACAGTATAATGCACTGCTCCCCCTGTCGCTGATTGACAGGGGGATGCAGTGCATATGTAATGAGCGGGCGCACGTGACGTGCGACCCGCTCCCGCTCCCCCCCCCTCCGCTGGGGCCTTACATTGGCCCCCCCGGTTGTAAGGCCTTATAATCGGGGGAGGCCTTACATTAGCAGGCCCCCCCTTTACCCCTAGGCGGCCTTACAATCGGGGGGGCCTTACTATCGGGGAAACACGGTAGTACCCTTTTGCCAGGTGGGCAATCAGAGGGTGAGTCATTTCTCCAGAGTGTGGGTGAACCCATGCAACTAGGAGGAGCAACCGCCTCCAAAATTTCTTCTGGCATTTACTAAGAAAAAAAAAATAGGGGGTCTGTTTTTTCTGTGGTAAAAGGGACCATTTTATTGGAGCTTGTCCCTCTGTTCCTAAATGGAGTGGAATACCTGGGACTCGGGTTACCATGGGTGGTGTGGAGGTAAATGAGCAGGTATGTGCATCTTCCACATGTGATTCCCGGTTTCTCCTGAGAGCCGAGGTGGCGCTAGAGAGCAAAACTGAAAAAATGTCTGTTTTTGTGGATCGTGGAGCGGGGTTCAGCATGGTGAATGCTCATTTTGTATAGGCTCATGGGTTTACCTGCAGTTTGTTGTCTCAACCCAGTCATATCTATGCCATCGACTCAGCGCCCCTTGCTCAGGGAAGTCTTATGCAAATTGTACATGATATTAAGTTGAAGGTTAAACCCCAACATCAGGAGACAATTTCTTGCTATGTTCTGGAGGGTCTTCCCGCTCCCATTGTTCTGGGCCTGCCATGGTTGGTTAAAAATAATCCTGTGGTGGATTGGCAGTGCAGAGACATTGTGGAGTGGAGTGACTTCTGTGTGGAGAATTGCTTGAATACATATTATGCTGCTGTGTCTGCTGTGTCATTGCCTGCATATCTATCAGAGTATGAGGGTGTGTACTCAGAAAAGGGTTGTCAGGATTTGCCTCCTCACCGTGCATAACACTGTCCTATTAACCTCATTCCTGGAGCTAAACTGCCCAAATCCAGGCTGTATAATATATCTGGTCCTGAGAGACAAGCCATAATGGTCCCTTAAAGGTACCTTTACACGCCGCCACAGAGGACAGCAACAGGCAGGCATCGCACGTGCACGCACGTGTTTGCAACGGTGCCTAACGATCCCTGATGCTGCATATACACGCCGCCACAAGGTGCTCCACAGAAGGTATTTTCATTCCCCGGAAGTGCCGACGGGTGCCGTAGGTTACCTTCTGTGGAATACCTTCCCTGATTTACACGCTGCTACCACAAGGGAATATGGGCGTACATTTGCGCGCCGTAAGTACATAGGCGTGCCAGAGTTGGGTATTACGGGACGCTCGTACGGTGATTGGACAATGCAATAGCATCATGATTGGCCAGCCAGCGCAGGAAGGCTGGCTAATACATGACGCTATTGCAAATGTGTAGTGTGACTGGTCAGCTTGCTGAATATGGCACCCTGTGCAGGGACAGCCAATGGTTACACAGTAGCCCCCACCAATGATAGCTGATGGGGCGTGGTAACCATGACGCTGTGGAACGCCCCTGGGTTTTCCCTAGGCACGCAAAAACCTTGCCTGTGCCCCGATTACACGCCGCCACCATAGGGATTATGCCTGCTTGTTTTGGAGCATGGCTGAAACACCGGTATCCAAAGACAAAGGAAGGAACTTCCTGAATTACACGCAGCCACTTCGCGGTGTTTTCAAGGCAAAAGGCACAATTGTGTCCGATGCCTGGCGGTTTCTACCTTCCTGTCGCGGCGTGTAAAGGTACCATTACACGCGGCCACAGGAAGGTAGAAACAGGCAGGCATCGGACACAAATGTGCCTGTTGCCTTGAAAAGACCACGATGTGGCGGCGTGGAAATCAGGACTTTCCTTCCTTCAGGGAAGACACAGGAAGGAAACACCAATTGTCATGCTAGGACGTACAGACTCCCAGTGTATGGCACAACACAAGGGTGACAATGGAGAAGGAATGGAAGGAAGGTTCTGACAATAAGGAGTAGGGTCAGCTGCTAACACTCACCTGAGTCTGCACCCTAAGCTCTTTAACATCCTTATTCGGGTTCTTTCACCCATTGACATCAAGTGCCTAGGGCCTTGCTTGCCCTGGACCTACCATAGTTAGCATGTAGGTTGGTGAGGATACTAATCTCACCACTGAAATAATATAGTACAAAGGAAAGGAGACAGAAAGAGAGAAAATAGACACAAAAAGGAAAAACTCCACAATTGGAGCAAATCACCACAGCTGTAAAGATCATGACTCCAGCTTTTTCCAGATGCAGGCTCCTTCCAAAGTGGTCAGAAAAGAAAGAGATTCTATCACTGACATCAGATGGTAAAACACGTGATTCTTTAAAGTGGAGGGAAATGGCCACCAAAAACTGCACCTGGGATTAAGGTTTACAAGGATCAACCAGACAGGAGAGTCCTTAACCCCTGAAGCACCAAAAGTAAGTATATGATTTAAATACAAGTTATAGACCCATACAGTGTTGTAGCCTTCAGGTCACACTCTTGTTGATGGTCTCCCTAGTGTGGGATACACTTGTGAAACAATGTGTGTTTTGCACCTGCATGGGCTCATCAGATCTTACACAATGGCGACTGCCATATCCAAGGATGCACATGTGGCCCGATTGCCACAGTGATATTGCCTCCTTCACTGGGGATGATGTCATGCTTGGGAGCAGGAGATTTCCACATGAGGTAACCACACACATCCATTCACCAGTCCTGACTCCAGGCCATAAGGGGGAGTTGTACGCTCGAATTAAGGGGAGCTACCCTGGTTCTGGCAAGGAGGAGGAGTTAGGAGTAAAAAGTGTGGGAAGGGGGAGGAAGTAAGGAGTTAGTCTGAGGAGTCTAGGAGAGCAGGTCCTGGGGAGCGGAGCTGTGGAAGAGCTCACCCCAGGTGGCACTACAGAGGACAGCAGAGTCCTGGGTTGTGCGGGCACTGCATGTCCTGGCAACTGAATCTGGAAGATAGGAGACTGCAGGTTTCTTGGCAGCACTAGAGACCCGGCGGCACAACAGCATAGCGAGAGACCAGAGCTGCCATCAACACAGCAGTATCCATTATAGGCTCGTGCTGTCTATCATACAAGGCAAGAAAGCAGGCAGACGGCCTCAGAATAGTTCTCAGGCATCTGGGACCCAAACGGAGAAGTGCAGTGGGCAGGCCTCCAAACCCACTTGATGTGGTGAGGTGGATCCCAATGGTACCAGTCTGAACGGACCCTCCTCGACTTGGTAACCAGAGCCCCCGAACCAGGCCCAGCTCCAGATATTTGTGGGTACCGGGCGAAAGAGTCTCCATGGTCCCTTTAACTCTCTGTCTGCACTGCTGCACATCTGCAACATAAGCCGCACCCCAGGTTTAGACAGATGTAAATAAGAAAACATTTCTTCCTATTAATTAAAGCTTCCCTGGCGGTGTAAAAGGAGGTGTCATTAACGCTAATCTTAATTACTAGGGTAGAATATGGAGGCAATAAATCTATAGTGTATTTCTATAAACTATATTAGACGCATGCAGTTCTGCTATATACCCATAGACCTATATGACTCTGCTACATGCACATGTAGACACATACAGCTCTGCTACATGCACACTTGACACACAGCTCTGCGACTTGCAAACTACACACTCACAGCTCTGATACATGCACACTTGACATACACAGCTCTGCAACATGCACTCACAGCTCTGCGACTTGCACACACAGCTCTGCGACTTGCACACTACACACACACACAGCTCTGCTACATAGCCAATACATGCACATATAGACACGCACAGCTCTACTACATGCACACTACACACGTAGCTCTGCTACATGCCCAATAAATCCACACTACACACAGAGCTCTGCTACATGAACATACAGATACACACAGCTCTGCTACATGACCAATACATTCAAACTACACACAGAGATCTGCTACATGAACATGCAGATACACAGACACAGCTCTGCTACATGCCCACTATATGCACATACAGACACACACAGCACTGTTACATTCACACTACACACACAGCTCTGCTACATGCCCAATACATCCACATTACACATATAGCTCTGCTACATGAACATACAGATGCACGAATCTCTGCTACATGACCAATACATGCACATACAGACACACACAGCTCTGCTACATGGACACTACATGTACATACACAGATGCACACACAGCTCTGCTACATGCACATACAAACACATACAGCTCTACTACATGGACCATGCATGTACATAAAAACACACAAACACATACCCACAGCTAATCTACATGGACAGTGCCTGCATACCCATACCACACACAACACTCTATACATTACCACATCAGTGCAGAACAGGAGGAGACACTGGAAGCTGCTGGAGGCTGCAGAACTTGTACAGCAGAAGTTACTTCAAAGGCCTTAATTTCAGTCATGTGATCAACCACATGACTGGAACTGGAAGGTCCTTCATCCTCCATGTAGCTCCCAGTAAGCTTATTCTCCTGCTGTGTACCAATCACCTAGATCAGTGCAGAGCAGGAGAGAAAGAGGGAAAGAGGATAGCTGTCTGTGATCGGTCTCCTCACTGCTTCCCTCACAGACAGCGAGTTGGCCCTCTCACTTCTTCAGAGCCCCTTCACCTGCCCGGGTATGCTGGCGCCGGGCCTGGTCCGGCTGGGGGTGCTGGCGCCGGGCCTGCTCTGGACTACACCATGTTCCTTTAAGTAAAGATAAAGAACTGCACCTCCTGTTTCCTCCTGTTATTTCCCGCGCCCTCCTTTCCGCACCTCTGTACAACAATAATCATCATGCCTATGGACTCTCATACAAACCCTGGGGTCCCACTCCACCTGTGTGGAGCATTACAATACCAGCTGCCGCACCATCTGCCCAGAAGTGCAAAAGAGCAGCGCTGGTCACCCATGTCCTGTTACCACAGGTGGCATCACGAAAGACTCATAATCTCCTGTAAATAAACCTCCTGGGCCACGGAGCTGGGCCACAGCCACTGAGACCTCCATGTCAGATCGCCGACCCAGCTACCGAGTACCCCAGGCCCTTGCGGCCAATGCACACATTCAACTGAAGCGAAGCACTGTTGTCAGTTCACCACTAGAGCTCCAGCCACATAACCCAGCTTCAGCCACATAAACCTGCGATCCCAGCTTTGAGGATCAACCTTACAAAGTGGGACCATAACACTGTTCCTTACCTTTTATGTCCTCTGTTATGACCAGTTGCACACAAGTCTGTTATGGCAGATTCTTGTGCCGGTTGTGTTGGACCAACTATGTGTTTTGTGACCCAGATCAGCAGGGCTCCAGTGTGATGACCTGAACGTTGGCGATTACACCTCCAACTGGGCCAGAACCCCTGGCCATCATGGTGTCATCAGATCAGGTCATTGACGCTATTTGAGACATTAACTCTGCAGATAGTCCATGACACTCATCCTTAAGAGAAGCAGAAACTCATCTATGAAGATTTTTCGGGGGGCCCCAACACTTCCATCAAATGATCTCATTTTGATGAATTTACTTTCTTGAAGAAAAGCATCAGGAATGCAACTATTATACGCTTTGCTTGGCAAATCATGTCGAAAGAATTTCTGAAACTTCTACTCAAGACAGGTATCAGGGTAAGATTACCCAAGGGAAATCAGCACCTGCCTAGCTGCGAGGAACAAATTAGACACATTTGTCCAAGTGCTAATCAGGTTGTTTGAAAAAGACAAAAAAAAAAGCTCCGTTCACCTTGAGTATGTAAGGGGCACATTTTGATTTGATGTGACAAATTACTTGAAGAAGTTGAAGCAACAGCTGATTACCTTATCAGCAGCACTAATGACGAGCATATATTTTAATTAAAAGGACTGTGTAACAACATGGCTGCGGTATTTTATTACTTCTCCGTCTCTCATCCGCCCCTCCCAGCGATCTACATATGTGGAAGATATTATTAGCGAAGGAGTACCGTAGCTTTATTTCTATTTAACATGTATATTGATTTTGACAAAGATGTGACAAAGCGATATGGCTCCATTTCAGAGATATGCCAATCACAGAATCATATTTTCAACACGGAACGCAGCGGAGGTAGAATTCCTTAAACGCATGTGAAGTATGAATTACAAGTCTATTCTTTCTTGGAAAAGCTGAAAGTTCGGCTAAAGGAAACAGATATTGAAATAAAAAAATAAATAAAAAAAGAAAATTATCATTTTGATTGTAACAATAGAAGAAAAAAATCAATTTTCATCCTTCCTATGATACAATGTTGTGAATAACAAGGGCAAAATGAGATATGTCTTGGTGGGGAAAATATGTGTACAGGTTTCAATGGAAATAAGATCGAAGGTATTCCATGAGGCGTAATGTTTAAGGTTGTTGTATCAATAGTAATCAGAAATTGATACTGAGTGTCACAAATGTTGGGCTATAATATATGGTATTAGCATTAAAGGGGTTGTATAGTTTCTGGAAAATAGATAAAACTCACATCTTCTTTCTCCTGCCAATCTAGAATTGATCATCTGAAGATATTTGTTCTTTGTTTACCAGTAACCACCAGCATGTGACCGCTGCAGCTAATCATTGGCCTCATAGGTTATGTGACATATCAGTAATGGTACTAAGACTCATCTTTAAAGGAATTGTCCTTCCCTCAAACACTATGTTTGCACCAAGTTAAATATTAATACTCACTGCTTGTACCAGCTCCATTCCACAGCAATCTTAGTATATCCAGTATTAGATTTGATAAATGGATTGGACAGAAGTGTCAGCAGCCTCTTCTTACCTTAGAACTCCTAGTATCTCCAGTATTATATCTGATAGACAGTTTGGACGACAGTGTGAGCAGCCTCTTCTTACTTTAGTTCTCCTGGTATCTCAAGTATTATGATGGAGTGAACAGCAGCGTGAGCAGCCTCTTCTTGCCTCAGCTCTCCTGGTGTCTTCAGTATTAGATCAGATAGACAGGGTGTACAGAAGTGTGAGCAGCCTTTGCTTACCTCAGCCATTCTGGTATCTCCAGTATAATATAAGATAGACGTAGTGGACCGCAGTGTTGGCAGCCTTTTCTTATATCAGCACCCCTGGAATCTTCTATCCTTTACCTATTAGACAGGGTGAACAGCAGTGTGAACAATCTCTCACTGCTTTCTAGTATCTTTGGTATTATATTAGAAAGATATGATAAATAGTGGTGTGAGCAGCCTCTTCTTAACCCAGCATCCCTGGTATTTCTAGTATTAGATTGGAGAGACAGGGTGGACAGCAAGGTGAGTCGCTTCTTATTACTTCAGCACCCCTTATATCCCCAGTATTAAATCAGATAGGCTGGGTGGCCAGCTGTGTGAGCAGCTTCTTTTTACCTCAGCACTCCTGGTATTTCCTGTATTAGATCATATACACAATATGTACAGCAGTGTGAGCCTTTTCTTACCTCAGCACTGCTGGTATCTCCAGTAGGCTAGAGGAAGGTCGTTTGGGACTGAAATGTTGCCATGTATATCTGAAGGCCCAATAACGGCATTATATTAAATCAGAATAAGGAGTTCTGCTATCCTAATTTTTGGTGAGTATTAGATCAGATAGACAGGATGGCCAGCAGTGTAAACAGCCATTTCTTACCTCAGCACTCCTAATTTATCCAGTACTAGATGAGATGACGCAGTGGACAGCAGTGTGAGCAGCCTCTTCTTAACTCAGCACCCCTGGTATCTCCAGTATTACATCAGATAGACTGGGTGAACAGCAATGTGAGAAGTCTCTTCTTACTCTAGCATCCATGGTAACGCCAGGGTTAGAATTGAATATTCACTTGGAGTACATCTTCTTAAACTTAAAAGAAGGAGGATAAAGCTTTTTACTGCATAAATTCAAATTACATTACATAATGTTCTGAGACAGGTCTCTGTCAGTGTAACAAGTCATCAGCAAATTTTTTCTTTAATGTTATCTGCCCAGACAAAAATATTAGGATCTGCTAAATAAAGGCATGTTGGGCTTTATCTATGATAACATTTCCTTTGATTCATTATTTTTTTCTATTCTCAATTAAACCCTTTAAATAGCTCATATACATAAGCACTCTTAGGCTAGGGTCAGATTAACATTATTCAGGGCTTGCGTTAAAAAGTTACAATTTGGCAGCATAAACACGGTGCTAATGCCATGTTAACGCCGCATTAATGCAGCCAATGTTACCCTATGGAGACACGGCCCATAGCGCGGCTCCAACACGGTCATCCGAGTGAAATCTTGCCTAATGTGAAAATAGACTTTGTTGAAAGCATCTTTTCTCGCATTAGGAAATAACGCGAGATTTCTCTCAGATGCCGGCGTTTGAGCCGTGCTATGGCCCGTGCCTCCACAGGTAAGCATTGTCAGCGCTGACACCGCGTTAGCATGGTGGTAACAAGGCGTCAGGGCTGCCAAAACCTGTTTTTAGCGCGACCCCCCTGAGCGCGCCTCAAAATGTTAATGTGACCCTAGCCTTAGGCTACTTTCACATCTGTGTTTAGTTTCAGTTAAGCTAGGGTCACATTAACATTTTGAGGCGCGCTCAGGAGGGGTCGCGCTAAAAACATAGGTTTTGTCAGCCCTGACGCCTTGTTACAGCCATGGTAATATGGTGTCAGCACTGATAATGCTTACCTATGGAGACGCGGGCCATAGCGCGGCTCAAACACCAGCATCTGAGTGAAATCTCACATTATTTTCTAATGTGAGAAAAGTTGCTTTCAATAACGTCTTTTCTCACGTTAGGAAATAACGCAAGATTTCACTCAGATGGCCGCGTTGGAGCCGCGCTACGGGCCATGTCTCCATAGGGTAACATTGGCAGTGTTAACGCGGCACTAACATGGCATTAGCACCACGTTTATGCTGCAAAATTCAATATTTTTAACACAAGCCCTGAATAACATTAATCTGTCCCTAGCCCTGCAGCATATCAGGCAAACCTGAAATTTTGAACTTCAGGTTTGACTGATCTGCATTTTTGCAAATCCAGTAGAATTCCTTTTTTAAAAAAAAAAAAAAAAAAATGATACATCACACTTGCGGCAAGATTGTGTTTGGGCTAATGCATTTTGTATTGGAGCTCCAGACATGTGCGGCCCTTGCAGTTTCATCCGAATTGGGCACTTCCGGCACTTCAGGCTCCGGACAAAAATCTCCGCTAACTGTGGTTTTAAAACAAACCGCAAGTCTCGGATTTGCTGAATCCGGATGAAACCGCAAGTGTCTGCACGTGTCCGGAACTCCAATGCTTTAAACAAAACACATTCTTACCGCAAGTGTGACGCATCTGGATTTTGCAAAAAAGGCGTAATTCTCCCGGATTTTCAAAAACACAAATATAAAATCACCCTTAGTATTCTACTTGCACAAGTAAAGGAAATGAAATCACTGATAGAGCGGGCTGGACATTATGGGTCATCTGGATGGAATATGAATTGTGTTGCATAAATCTCTATATTTTTTTTGGAAAGAGCTAAGTGGTGTACAATTTTTTTCTATGGCTATTACTACTCTAATAGGTTTAATAACAATTATCGCCATTATATTATTTATAGTCTTTGGAATACTCCAAGAAAGATCGCCTGACGGCTCCCGGGAGCATTATTACCCTCATCGTTCTTTGACAGATCCAAGGACCGGCTCACTTACCGGATAACATAGAGGTAAGATTAAACTAACGCTCAGAGAAGCTATTTACATAATATATAGCTGTTTTCAGTCTTTGATTCATAGCCCATTATGCATATAGAGAAATATATGCGTAATATTATTTAGATATCACTTTAGGCAACGCATATAACTATACACTAAGTCTTCTGTAGGCAATTTATAGACATGTTACTAATATAAGTAGTGCCATAACAGTTTATAGCAAGCAGTATGGCATTGAGTACAATTCCAGAGCTTGATACTGTTATACGCTTCCATTAGGAAGGTAATAAATGTATATTGTTATATTTTATTTGTTGTTTCTTAAAGGAGTTTCCCCATGAACAAATATATTTTAAAGTTGATTATAATGAATAGATTTTGGAATAATGATTTTCCACGATTGGACGTTATACAAAATGCTCCTATGCTGAGATAATCTACAAACATAATCGCAATGTCTCGTCTATCTTCCGATTCCACGAAGTTCTCCTACCACGCTCAATCTACTTTCACCGAGTGCCCGCTAGCAGTTGTGGCCACCCTTGCACACTACTGCCAGTGGTGCCACCAACAAATCGACCCAATGCCACCCACAACCAACGTCCGGAACCACAAAATGCACAAGCCACCGCCCACACCGTAGCCAGCACTGATAATCTCCGACAGACCTGACTGTACAGGACTTAAAATGATGTCACAGTCATGTGATCAATCATGTTCCCGGGCAGAGCCAAGTTGCGTTGGTAACATTGAAACATAAAAATGATCAGTGCTAATCAAAATTAATATCTTATGGAGGTCCGTATTTGGAATTATACTCGAAATCAAAGTGGAAAATTCAAATTCCAGACTGATCCAACTTCAGTGGAAATGTATAAGACAAAGAAATGAGGCTTATTAGTGTGTGCGGCCTCTATGTACTTGTATGACCTCCCTACAACACTAGGGCATGCTCTTGATGAGGTGGCGGATGTTCACCTGAGGGATCTCCTCCCGGACATGGATTAAAGCATCAGTCAACTCGTGGACAGTCTGTGGTGCAATGTGGAGTTGGTGGATGGAATGAGACATAATGTTCAGATGTGCTTGATTGGGTTCAGGTTTGGGGAATGGGCAGGCCAGTCCATAGCTTCAATGTATTCATCATACAGAAACTGTTGACATACTTTAGCTACATGAAGCCCAGCATTGGCATGTATTAGAAGGAACTCAGGCCCCAATGCACCTGCATATCTTTAAAGGCAGTAAGGGTACCTCTGGGTAGCTCTGGCTAGCAAATGGAGGGCTTTGATGCCCTCCAAGAATTGCCTCTTATCCTGTGTGATACTGCCTGCTGAGCTATATATCTAATCATATGTTATGCTATGCTACAAATTGGAAATTTTCTGACCTCATCCACTCCTGATTCTCACTTTGCATGTCTTTGATTTGCACAAAATGTTTATCTTCTGCTCCTATGGTATGGGCCTGCCTCCCTGCTATTTAATTAGCTAAGTTGTGTCCTGTCTCCTGTTAGTTAACTCCCCTTGCCTGTTCAGTTTAACATACACCCCCTCTGCCCCTCCCCTCTGGTCAGCTGAAATCACTTTCTTGACTCTCATAACTGTATTTAAATGATATCTGGAGGTCTCCTGGACCGTGGTCTCCTCTGTGTCACCTCAAGTGTCTCTTAAGTGTTCATAAATATCCCAGAAATAACACAGAAGTAACCAGAAAGTACCAGCTATACCCATATGCTAACTGTCTTTGTTACTTTACTTTCTTCTAACACTTTCACCATGCTTACCTATGCCCTAACAGTAACTGCTTCACTAATCCTATGACTTTTCCACTACTCCCAAACTCCATTGCTCCCAACACAAATATTTATCTCCCCTCCCTCTTACCCCCCTACCTGAGCTCTTCAGCTCACCTGTTCCTTAATCTCACACCTCTCCTGCAGAATCATAAAACAGGCCGACCACTTTCATTCTCCACATGCTTGCTCTCTCTTTGCTTCTTCTATCAGCCGGCGACATATCTCTCAACCCAGGACTTCCACAGCTAACATTGCCCACTATTCCTCCCTCCTATCACCCCACACCTACAAGAAACAGCTGTTAAATATAAAACCCATTCCCCTGACCCCCCACCATCGCCCCCTCTCTCTGCAGCACTCTGGAATGCCCAATCCATCTTTAATAAACTCCAGTTCATTCATGACCTCTTTACCTCACACAGACTCTCCTTCCTGGGCCTCACAGAAACATGGCTGAAACCCTCCGACACGACCTCCCCTGCTGCGCTGTGCTATGGCGGACTTCATTTCTCCCACACACCTCACACTAGCAACAAACATGGTGGAAGAGTGGGTCTTCTCCTTTCTGCACCTTCAACCCAATTCCTTTTCCTCCCTCCTTTATCCTCTCATCCTTTGAAGTGCACTCTGTCCGTATCTCATCTCCATCAAATGTCCATGTGGCCGTCATATATCGACCACCAGGCTCTACCACTGCGTTCTTTGACCAATTCTCCATCTGCCTTCTTCACTTTCTCACTGTTGACATTCCCACCATCATCATGGGTGACTTCAACATCCCAACATGCACTGATACCAACCAGTCAACAGCCTCTAAACACCTGTCACTTGCTTCATTCTTTGGCCTCTCTCAATGGTCCTCCACAGCCACACACAGACAGACATACATTAGACCTCATCTTTACTCGCCTCTGCCCCCTAACTAACCCCACAACCTCCCCTCTCCCCTATCTGACCACCATCTACTTACCTTCTCATCCTTGTCCTCCTCACCAGCCACTCATGTCCACCAACTAGCACACCCTCGTAGAAACCTCACACACGTTGACACTCTTATACTCTCTGACACTATTCTACCACTATCCTCCATGTCCTCATTCCATGATACAGATAATGCCACAGCTTTCTACAACTCTACACTCACAGGAGTGATTGATGCAGTTGCCTCTGTCGTCCACGGCAGAACATGACGAATCAACAGACAACCCTGGCACACAGACACCACTAACAGGCTGTGGCGAGAGTATAGGGTTGCCGAGTTGCGCTGGAAGAAAACACATTCGCAACAAGACTACGTAGCATTCAAACAAGCACTTCTCAAATTCACGTCAGGACTCACCACCACTAAACAGAAGTACCTCATTACGCTCATATTCTCTTTATCCCACAACCCCAGGCAGTTATTCAACACATTTAACTCCCTCCTTTGCCCCCCCACTGCCCCCACTTCTTGTATCTCTGTAGAAGACTTTGCAACACACTTCACCAACAAGATCAATCAGATGAGACAAGTCTTTGCTACCCAACCATCTCAACCCCTATGACTATCAGACCACTACCCTCCCTCACTAACCCTCCTCCCCTCCATCACTGAAGGAGAACTTGCACACCTCCTCTCCAAATCGCACCTCACCACTTGTGCATCGGACCACATCCCATCCCACTTCCTCCCCAACCTCACCACCATGCTTATCCTAGCCCTAACTCACCTCTTCGATCTATCACTAACCTCTGGTACCTTTCCTTCCACTTTCAAACATGCAAACCTGTCTTGAAGAATCCATCTCTCGACCCAACCTCCACATCCAGCTACCGCCCCATATCGCTGCTCCCGTTCGCCTCCAAACTTCTTGAAAAGCATGTCCACATTGTACTCTTATCCCACCTCTCATCCAACTCTCTCTTTGACAACCTTCAATCCGGCTTCCGTCCCAACCATTCCACTGAAACTGCCTTAACCAAAATTACTAACGATCTAATTACCGCCAAAGCTAACAGACACTTCTCCATCCTCCTTCTTCTTAACCTGTCCTCTGCAGTCGACAGTCAACCACTGCCTCCTATTACAGATCCTCTCTTTCATTGGTATCACTGACCTTGCCCTCTCTTCGATCTCCTCCTCCCTTTCCCACTGCACATTTAGTGTCTCCCACTCCAATACTACCTCCCATCCCCTCTCTGTTGGGGTCCCTCAAGGCTTTGTCTAGTGACGCCTTGTTAATTCCATCTATACCCTTGGCCTAGGACACTTCATAAAGTGCCATGGATTCCAGTACGACCTGTACGCTGATAACACTCAGATTTACCTCTCTGGCCCAGATGTCACCTCTCTACTGTCCAGAATCTCATAGTGTTTATCAGCCATATCCTCCTTCTTCTCCTCTCGCTCCCTTAAACTAAATGTGGACAAAACTAAACTCATCATCTTTCACCCATCTCGCCACCTCTCTTGCCTGATTTATCTATTACAATAAATTATATCACACTTTGCCCTATACCTGAAGTCCGTTGCCTTTGAGTGATCCTTAACTCTGCCTTATCCTTCAGACCACACATTCAAGCTCTCAACACCCCCGCAGCCTCCAGCTCAAAAATATTTCCAGAACCCATCCATTCCTCAACCGTCAATCTACTAAACTACCTAGTGCATGCCCTCATCATCTCCCGGCTCAACTACTGCAACCTCTTCCTCTGTGGGGTCCCTGCTAACAGTCTTGCACCTATCCAATCAGTCCTTAACTCTGCTGCCTGACTAATCCACCTCTCTCCTCGCTGCTCCTCCACTTCTACCCTCTGCAAATCCCTCCTCTGGCTGCCAATTCCCCAGCGTATCCAATTCAAATAACTAACATTGACTTACAAAGGCGTCCACAATCTGTCCCTCCATATATCTCTGAACTAATCTCCCGATATCATCCAACTCATAATCTTTGATCCTCCCAAGACCTCCTCCTTTCCTCCACACTTGTACGTTCCTCATCTAACCGCCTGCTAGACTTCGCCCAGGCATCCCCATCCTTTGGAATTCTCTACCCCAACACGTCCGACTGTCCCCTACACTCGGAACCTTCAAGCGGAATCTGAACACACATCTCTTCAGAACAGCCTACAGCCTGCAACGACCACAGTGCCACCTCACCACCACTGGACCTGGTGCTCCACCAGACCCAGCGCTCCACCACCATTGTACCCCGCGCTCCACCACTATGGATTCAATGGTGCTCTATAAATAAATAAATAATAATTATATGGAGGGCTTTGTTACCCTCCAAAGAAATGCCTCCCCACACCATTACTGACACACTGTCCAACTGGCCATGCTAGAGGATGAAGCAGGCAGCAGAACATTCTAAACGGCGTCTTCAGACTCTGTCATGTCTGTCACATGTGCTCAGTGTGAACCTAGTCTCATCCATGAAGAGCACGGGGCGCCCAAATAGAATCTGCCAATCTTGGTGTTCAGTGGCAAATGCCAATGCCCTCAAAGTTTTGGCTGTAAGCACAACGACCCCTCGTGGATGTCGGGCCCTCATGCCACCCTCATGGAGTCTGTTTCTGACAGTTTGAGCAAACACATGGATATCAGTGGCTGCTGGAGGTCATTTTGCAGGGCTCTGGTACTGCTTCTCCTTGCATAAGGGAGGAGGTAGCAGTCCTGCTGCTTGACTGTTGCCATCTTATAACCCCCTCCATGTCTGGTGTACTGACCTGTCTTCTGATTTCTGCTCCATGCTCTGGTCACTGTGCTGACAGACACAGATAACCTTCTTGCCACACCTTGCATTGATGTGCCATCTTGGATGAGCTGCATTACCTGAGCAACATCTTTGGGTTGTAGACACCACCTCATGCTACCTCTTGGGGTGAGAGCAATGCAAAATGCAAAAGTGACCAAAACAACAGGCAAAATGGATGAGAATAAAGTGATCTGTGGTCACCACAAGGGATGAGCAAGCATACTCATTACTATTTGCTACTCGCAGAATAGTACCGGTATTCTGGATGCTCGGTACTCGCGTGTTTTACTTCTATTACTCGCAATTCCAATGTAAGTCAATAAGGTATGTGAGTAATTGTCTGCTGGACCCAAAAAAGCGGTCTGCGGGCTACGGAAAAGGCTGAAATGGGTACATGATTGTTTAAAAGCCGGCAGTAAAAAGCAACCAGCTTTTAAACAATCACTCAGCTGATGCACCCCTCCCTGCCGCCTCCCCGCCGGCTCCTCTTCCCCCAACTCCTGCCCACTCCCTTTCCTGGAAGCGAGCTGCAGGCTATTTCAAACATTCAGGTGATCAGCATCAGCTGATCATGTGAAAAAGCCAGCAATGACAAGACAAAAGTCTAAAAAAAATAAATGTGATTCTATTGTTTTTTATTAGAAATAAAACACAACACAATTGGTGACTCCATCTTTATTAAAGAAAAGAAGCCCCCCTTCAGTGTAGTGCAGGTTCGAGTGTCCCATGACGTCCAATCTGGATCAATATCATTTGATCGGTTTTGCCAGATGGCAAGCCGACCAGAGGATCAATATCAGGCTCAAGGACCTGAATCAGCTGAAGCAAAACTTGTCTTGTCTTCACATAATAAAAATTCTACAGTCACAGATTACCTATAAATTAAGAGTGAAAGATCAGTCCAGTAGGAGAAAAAACAAATATATCTGATAGGATATACTGCAAAGTTGCTAATTTTTATGTGTACTATTCATTTATGAAACAATAATTAAAGCAGTGGTTTGTCATGAGGGTGTCCTGTCCTTGGGAGACTTGTGACAGGTTTGAGATTTGAGTCTCGCATATTCTTGTAACACCCTGCATTTTAAACATAGTTGCTTTCTTTTGGTGCACATGAGCGTTAATTACCTTTTTATTGCTGGATGTTTCTGGATCAGCCGATGCTGGTTTGTGACCACACCCATTCCTTTAAATAATCACATAATCCATCACCTGATGTTGGTTATAGACACTTTCTTTTCTGACCATCTTAGGCCCCTTTCACTCTAGCATTTTTGGCAAATTGCACATCCGGAAGATTTACCACATTTGCCGCATCTGCCGCCTAATGGCTGCACTTGCTGCACACTTGTGGCAAGCCCCATGAATTGTCTGTGGGGCTTGTGGCAGGTGCAGCAAGTGCAGTATAGCCGTGGTTTCGGTACTTGCGGCAGTTGTGGCCTCGAAAAAACCGCGGTCATATGGATGTGTGTAGTTCCTCCATATATAAGGGTGCCGTTACACACAGCGATGTTCCAGCAATCACGACAATGACCAAGATCGCTGGAATATCACTGTGTGGTTGCTGGGTAGCTGTTGAACAGGCAGATCTCCTCAGCGACCAGGGAACGACCTCCACATCGCTGGGTAAGCGGGAGGACGCTGGTACCCTTGATAAACAGCGGGTGTCTAGGCAGCGCACTGCTTAGTTACCCGGTGTTTATCATGGTTACCAGCGTCCTCCTGCTTAGCACAGCCTGTAAGCGGGAGGATGCTGGTAACCATGATAAACACTGGGTATCTAGGCAGCGCGTGCTTCCTAGATACCCGCTGTTTATCATGGTTACCAGCATCCTCCCGCTTAGCGTTGGAAACCATGATAAACACTGGGCATCTAGGCAGTGCGTGCTGCTTAGTTACCCGGTGTTTATCATGGTTACCAGCCTGTGAGGTCGCTGATCGTTGGTCTCTCACTGTCACATGCAGCGATGCGTGCTGACCAGTGGGAGACCAAAGACCAAAAAATGATCCTGAAGGATTTGCAGCGATCAGTGACCTCACAGCAGGGGCCACGTCGCTGCTGCTTTTCACACACAGCGATATTGCTGGCGAGGTCGCTGATTTCAGTGATATTGCTAGCGATATTGCTGTGTGTGACGTATCCTTTAGTCTCAGTTCACTATATCTGCTGGTGTAGTGATTGGTGCTAAGTGTTAGACTATCCTGGATCCTGTAGATAGTGAAGCAGGCGCTGAGTTCATTCTTGCCTCGCTCAGACCCATGGACTTCTCTGTAGTGCATTAGCGAGATCCATTCTTATTTTGGCCATCAATTTTGCTCCTCTCAACCAGAATGATTTTTCACAAGTCATGCATAATGTAAACTTGCACAGAGGGACTCTTCACAAAGATCTCCTGAGCTGCTACATCTTTCCTCTCCCTTTACATCCCGCTGTATCTCCGTGATGTGCTATGCGCCAGACATCCCCTAGTCCATGCGTGATACTGTTACCATTTACGTGCATATATTTTGGAGTAAAAATAATTTTTCCAAATGGGTTTATATAAAAAATCTATAGTTGGATGCAGAAGGAATTAGCAGAGAATCCATGAGACCACAACTGATTTATGACCACATCTCAGTTCATCTCAACTTTGTCGTGATCTGTAGTCAGAAATCAGATAAGAGCTCAGAAAATTAGATTCCATAGTCAGAACAAGCTCACTGACAAATTCACAGTTGGATCATTCAGCAGCCAACAACGTGCATGGAAGCAAAGATGTACATGTTACTATTTAGCATGTAAAAGCTAAACGGTAACATTTGATGCGCCCCCAGGCTATGGGGTACTCGGGAGCCGGGCCTGTGCTGTCTCTCTGGGGTATCACAATAGTCATCACCTGGTCCCGTGATCAGTCCAAGAAGGAGTTATTTACAGCGGATTTGTCGTGACGCCACCCTGGGTATGTGGTTAATTGAACTACCTCTGCCGTATTCCTGCTGGGGATGGAGACTCTTGGGGTAGCATGGATGGTAAGCCCTCCACTGGTAGGTCTGAGGGTCTCCAGGGCAGGAGAGATAGTGGTATTGAATGGGGCTTTGTGAGGGATCGTGTTTCACACAGTCACTTACTTTGCTGCAGCTTTCCACGGTGCTGGTGGTCAGCGGCTCTGCAGGTATAAGGTTACGTTATAGAGCATAGGGCAACAGGCGCGATCAACAGGCAGACTCACTGATATGTGTTTTCTCAGTCTCTTTACTGGACTCAAGGCAGATGTTATAAACTGTCCATGGAGTCTGGAGAGCAGTTTGAGGTAATTCTCCCCCGGCTGGGTCGTATTGGCTTCCTCACTGTGCTTGTGTTGCGGCCCCTGCAGTTACTTAAGCTAGGCTGCCGGCCCTGTCGATGTCTGCGTTTACCAGTATAACAGGCAACTTGAGTCCTTCACTTCTCTACCCTACCCTGGGAAGTCAGTGTTACTGGATTCTATACATTGCTGTGTCCCTGGTATCGTGTAGCTGGAGAATCTGGAGTCCCCCACTCTCCGGTGTTGACTGTCAGTGTCTGTGAACCTCCGGTGTCCGTTCTTGCATTTTTCCTCTCACGGAGGGGAAGCAAAGGGGGGCAGCCTCCCGGTAGGTTTCTTTCTCTCCTCTTTCCTCAGACCCTAGCCTTAAGCCTGGTATTCAGCAGTAGACCTCGGAATGAGCCTTGCACAGCTCATTTACACCCAGGTCTGGTTCTCAGTTTGCACAGAAACTGCATTCAGCTGTGCTCTTCGCAGTCCTCCTAGGAACTACGCTCCTCTTGTTGGTCCTCAGACCAGAATATATAGGGGAGCTCACCCTGAAGCCAGGCTTGGTCTCCCATTCTGTCTAGGAGGTGTTGGTGTTCTTTGCATGTTGCCTGAGTGGAATACCCCTTACTGCTCTCTGGTGACACCTAACAATGGCGACACTGTGGCACTATGGCTCTGGGGTGCCACACATTATTTTTTCATACGACACAACAGCAAAAG
Source organism: Allobates femoralis (assembly GCA_033576535.1). NCBI lineage: Eukaryota > Metazoa > Chordata > Amphibia > Anura > Aromobatidae > Allobates > Allobates femoralis. The sequence goes on along the minus strand of JARQOC010000010.1, from coordinate 94,663,878 downwards.
TTAGCTTTAGTGAAAAATATAGAAAAATATATTGCAATCTGAGAGTCCTCAGTGGTTGATACCTTTTAATGGCTAACTGAAAAGATGGTAAACATAGCAAGCTTTCGAGACGACTCAGGTCTCTTCTTCAGGCTGATAATGACACAAATTCTGAAGACACATACATTTATACATAAGCAATAGAGAGAAAAAAAAAAGGGGGAAAGAAGAGAACAGAAAAAAAAATGGCAAAACAGTGTTATATGCTCTGGTGGATATGACAGGTGACGCAAAGCAGAGTCAGGTAGGGAGGGGTGGAGGAGCAGGGACAGACAAAGCAGATTTCTAAGATAAGCAGAACCAATGTATTAGGTGGATGGTTAGTAACCCATGGAGATCTGAAAATACTTAGTTAAGTTGTGGAGAGCAGAGTTCTAAGTGACAGAGTTCACAGAAGTGTCAGGAGTTCATTGTCCTACGATTTCAGTGTGTAGCAAGCTGTCTCCAAATGCACTTTCATTTTATATATAAAATGCATGAATCTGCTGTCCCCAAATGTCCGTTCATTTTACATAGAATCCCATAAATCCATGTGAAATATTTAATCCGGTTATGAGTGTGTTGAAGGTTGTTATCAATTTGTATTCCCAAATTCTTCTCTCTCTCTGAGATTTGAAGTTACTCTTTAAGATAAGCAGCCCCATATCGGATTCAGTGTTGTGCTCAGAGCTGCAAAAATGCTTTGCTACAGGTAGATCCATACGCTTTTCTTTTATTGAGTGGCGATGAGAATTCATTCTTGTTCTGAATTGTAATTCGGTCTCACCTACGTACATGCCAGCTGTTGGGCATTTGGTACATATGATTAAATACACCACATTGCTTGTGGTGCAGCTGAAGTTACCTGGGATCTTGTAGTCCTGATCTGTCCCAGGAATCCTTATCTTGTTGGTTGTCATTATAGATGAACAGGTTTTGCACTTTCTCTGGTTGCAGGGAAAGGTTCCTGTTGCTGCTGGAGAGGACAGGGCGCTTCTCACAATGATGTTCTTTAGATTTGGAGGTTGTCTAAAACACAAGAGTGGGGGATCCGGAAATATTGATTTTAGTCAGGCATCTTTTTGTAGGAGTGGTTGCAGTTTCCGTGCAGCCACTCTTAGCACCTCCAGACTTGGATTGTAGGTGACTACGAGAGGAACTCTGTTGTTCTCTTCTCTAGTTTTGTAATGTAGGAGATGATTCCTTGATATTCTGGTGGCTCTTGTAATCTGGTTCTCGATTGTTCTTGGATGATAGCCCTGGTTCAAAAAGGTCTTTCTGAGGTCCTCAAGGTGATTGTCTCTATCTGTAGGGTTGGAACATATCTGATTGTATCTGATGGCCTGGCTGTACACAATAGAGTTTTTTATGTGCTTTGGATGAAAGCTGTCCCATCGGAGATATGTTGGACGGTCAATTGGTTTCCGGTACAAGGATGTCTCTATTTCATTGTTCTGTAGCTTAATGATGGTGTCCAGAAAGCTGACTTCAGTGCAGGAGTAGTTGAGTGTTAAGTTAATGGTGGGGTGAAATTGATTAAAGTGTTCGTGGAACGTCTTCAGCTGTTGCTCAGACTCCGTCCAGATGATCAAGATGTCATCAATATAACGGTAGTAAGCCAGAGGCCTGATAGGGCAAGAGGATAAAAAGTCACCATCAAGCTTGGCCATGAAAAGGTTTGCATATTGTGGTGCCATTTTGCTCCCCATTGCTGTGCCAGTCTCCTGTAAATATATGTTGTCGTCAAATCTAAAGTAATTGTGCGTGAGGATGAATTTTGTGAGTTCTACCACAGAGTCAGCATCAATCCCTGTGATCTCCAGGAAGGTTTTGCAGGCATTTAATCCATCCTGGTGTGGGATGTTGCTGTACAGAGATTCCACATCCATGGTGGCGAGGATGGTTCCTTCTGGTAGAGGACCTATTGCTGACAGTTTATTCAATAGGTCAGTTGTGTCCTGAATGTAGCTGGGTGTCTCTTTTACCAGGGGTTTGAGAACACCCTCTATCCACCCAGAAATTTGCTCGGTGAGGGTGCCCACACATGAAATGATTGGTCTCCCTGGATTTCCTGGTTTGTGAATTTTGGGAAGCATGTAGAATGTGCCTGTTCTTGGACTTACTGGTACTTTTTCTCTCTATTGCTTATGTATAAATGTATGTGTCTTCAGAATTTGTGTCATTATCAGCCTGAAGAAGAGACCTGAGTCGTCTCGAAAGCTTGCTATGTTTACCATCTTTTCAGTTAGCCATTAAAAGGTATCAACCACTGAGGACTCTCAGATTGCAATATATTTTTCTATCTACTGGCTAACACGGTATAAATATTCTTTACCTTGTGAAAAATATAGTAATTTAAGAAAAAAATTTGCACTCGAAGGTATTCCTTTTGTTTCAGTCCTATAGAGAAACCTAAAGAGGGAAAGGAAAAAAGTGTCACACCCAGGCTAGGAAATGCAAGGTTTAAAAATAATTTCCAGTGAAAAAGCTCTTAGCAAGTAATTAAATTACTATAGCACAAGAGTAACACCTGGTCTCATAAAAGAAAAACACCATTAACAACTTTGTGAAAATCTCATGCAGCATATGCTCAAAATTAGCCTAAAATACTATATGAAGGCATGGTTATGAATTATTTCTTATATAGATGTCTGGGTCAGCCTCCAATGCGCCGGTGTGTAATGGCGGCCAACTGTCATGGTCCTCTCTCTGGCTGGCAGGCCATCCTCAGCAGAATAAGAAAAGGTTAAAGTCGTGGATGGGGATTCAGAATCAGCCGCTCTGAATAAGTAATATTCAGACCTCAGGTGCAGCAGAATAAGACTCTAGTTTATTGCAGCAGTTTATGATGGTGGTGATATCACAGTTTTTTTCCATAGTTATTCAAGATATAGGGTTGCAGCCTCTGATGGTGTGATGAATCCAGCTCTCTTTCTGGCAATATGTGGCAGCTTTCCTCAATCCCGATGGTTATGGCACTATACTAAGCCATTAAACTTCTCCTCTCAGCCTGAACTTTGGCATCCACGGTACCTCAGGCTTAGGCTAGGGTCACACTTGCCAAATTCTAAGTCCCCTGCATGTTTTGCAGAGAACCTAGAATTTTTTTCTCCCTCCACAGCCTTCAAGCAGGCTGCAGAGCGGAGAACGCGGCCCCTAGCAACCCGCTGTGAATCATGGATACCAGCTACACAGCGGGCTGCGGGGAGTGCGATTCGCACCACGCACGCACAGGGGAACGCATCATGCTGCGGTCCCCTTTGTGTAGTGAAGATCTCACTCCCCGCAGCCCGCTGTGTAGCTGGTATCCAGGGAACACAGCGGGTTGCTAGGGGCCACGTTCTCCGCTATGCAGCCTGTGTGCAGGCTGCGGAAAGAGAAAAAAATTCTACGTTCTCTGCAAACAACGCAGGGGACTTAGAATTTAGCAAATGTGACCCTAGCCTTACAGGAAGGTATTTTAGCTTTATTCATTCTGCTGACAACTCAGCATTAATACATGGAAGGTATAAAGTGCAGAGTGCAGTACAATGAGGTAGACAAGTCAATATTGCATCCATGGACTATTGCACAGTAACATGATAAACAGTGTAGTAATTACAACGTCCACAGGTGACAATTATAAAACCTTATTACCGCAGTAACTCACCCATGAGTATCTGCAAGTGACCCTCAGTGTCTGGGGAGCGACCCCGACACGTGTTTCGTGACCTTTTTAAAGGGGTGGGGAAGGAGTGCAAAGTGAGGCTTCTTATAGGGTTCTCATTACCTAAAGTGTATCATCATGTGTGCTGCCAGAGGTCGCGCTGCAAGGGGCGTGTCATGCCACTTACTGGATGGAAGCTAGACTCACTGCTCCGAGGACGCGGTGCAGTGAGTCTAGCCCCTGAGCCGCCAATACCGGCCGTCATGGGTCAGTCCACTGGCCCCGACAACCTGTCCATACAGCACCGCCACACCAGCATCACCCACTTAAAGGTCGAGGACCCCCTTCTTAAGAGCTGGGAAGTCGGGAACTCATCAGCCCCCCAACAGGCCTGGTAGTAAGGGCTAGTGCAAGGACAGGGATCAGCAGCAGGACACGGGATCGACTAAAGAAGGCATACCACGGGAGTCTCCGAGAGACCTTGCAGCTCGCTGTGACTACCCGGCCGGTTACCTCTGGAGAAAGTCAGCTTTGCACTGTGAACTGTATTGCCACCAGAAATGTTCCAGTAAAGTACCCGGGTAGAGTGACAGAGTCTCTGTGTGTTTGTTCTTCTACCGTATTGCTGATCATTGACATTTACAGTCTGCATCACCATCATCGGTGCACTCCTGCCCCGGAGGCCCAGCTCCACCTGCAGGGAGCTGTTCTATCAAAGCTGCATTACCATCGCCTCCCAGAGGTCTGAAGCGGCGCTGGTGTCCAGTCACCAGAATCTGCAGGTGGCGTCATGAAAACTTTATAATTTATTATTTTCAAATCTTCCCCTTTTTCAAAGCAGACCACAAGGGCCACGTGTCTGGGCAGGCCACCAGTGATATCCCTACCGCAGCAGAGGGCCCAGATACCCAAGTCCCCATACCCCAGGTGCATCATTAACGCATGTGTTAACACATGGTACAGATTTGTACTATGCGTTAACTCATGCGCTTCCCATAGACTCCCATATTAAGAAAAGCATGAATTTTTGCAAAGGCCCCCAAAAATGCTGCTTACCGCGTTTTTTGGTGCTTTTGCAAAAACGCCTAGCGCCAAACGCATTACACTTTGGAAATGCGATTTTTGCATGGGAGCTTACGGAAGCGTTAACTCTAGCGTTTTTCACATTTCACCATGGAAAAAAAGCTAGTTTTTAGCGCTTCCATGATGCAAATGTGACCCTAGGCTAAGCAGCGTTTTTGGGGATGTTTTTTTTGAATATGGGAGTCTATAGGAAACGCATGCGTTAACGCTAGCGCTAAAAATGACAAAAATGGCAAAAATGGCAAGAAAAACTGCTTCCTTTAACGCATCCTTGCAAAGGATGCACCCTCCCAAATGTGACCCTAGCCTAGGAGAGGAAGCCCCATGGAGGAGACGTAAGACAGATGTAGCAAAGGTTATTAGTACTTATAACACACTATCTTGGTAATTTGTCATAGAAGGTTTCCTCTCTTAAGAACTTAACATTGAGGAAATTATTGATGTCTATATTGGAGTCAAATAATATTATTTTTTAGGCTGTGATATCCCAGAGCTGTCTCATCTGAGGCAAGGAAACATATGCTACATCTGTAAGCCTTCCATTTTTGTGACAGATTTTCTAAATGTACTGTATACATATCAAAATATTTTCCGTGCACCACTCCACTGTTCGTGTTTATTTGGTACAACCCTCCATCTAGTCGTAAGTTGCAATAAATTCAAGAATATCCAAGGGATGGAGGAACCTCCTCCAGAAAAACTTTATTGATCCCAACATACACATAAGATGACTAAAAAATACAGGACTTTTATCAAGAAATTAAAAAAGTTTATTGAACTTCCCATTGTCATATTTGTTACTAATGGGGTTGCTCTCGTACTTGCCTCTTCATGGCAAAGAGGTACTAAACAAAATAAGGTTGGGTCAGATGTGCGGATCAGCCAATATGCAAATTTGCCTTCACAGGCTGATTTCCTCTAAAAAATTTGGTTAGCAGAGAGGTTATTTAATCTCCCTTACTATGCTCTGGGGTCTCTACAGACTGGAGACAGTGACAAGTGGGGTGGACAGAGAGGTGAGCCATAAGGTGAAGTTATTGAATCTATCTTACTATGCTCTGAAGTCTCTACAAACTGGGGGCGGTATAGAGTGAGAAGGTAAGAAAGTGAGCGTAAAATGAAGTTATTGATTGTTCCTTACTATGCTCTGGGTCTCTACAGACTGGAGACGGTGCAAAGTGGGGTCGGACAGAGAGGTAAGCCATAAGGTGAAGTTATTGAATCTACTTACTATGCTCTGAAGTCTCTACAAACTGGGGACGATGAGAGTGAGGTCGACAGAGAGGTGAGTGATAAGTGAAGTTATTGAATCTACCTTACTATGCTCTGAAGTCTCTACAGACTGGGGACGGTATAGAGCGAGGAGGTAAGAAAGGTGAGCGGTAAGGTGAAGTTATTGATTGTTCCTTACTATGCTCTGTGGTCTCTACAGATTGGAGACGGTGAGAAGTGGGGTGGACAGAGAGGTAAGCCATAAGGTGAAGTTATTGAATCTACATTACTATGATCTGAGGTAGCTACAGACTGGGATGGTATGGTGTGAGGAGGACAGAGATGAGCGGTAAGATGAAGTTTTTTAATATCCCTCACTATGCTCTGGGGTTTCAACAGACTGGGGATGGTATGGAGAGAGGAGGACAGAGATGTGAGCAGTAGGGTGAAGTTGTTGAATGCTCCTTACCATGCTCTGAAGTCTCAACAGACTGGAGACGATGAGAAGTGAGGTGGACAGAGATGTCAGCAGTAGGGTGAAGTTATTGAATGTTTCTTACTATGCTCTGTGGTCTCTACAGACTGGAGATGGTGAGAAGTGAGGTGGACAGATAGGTGAGCGGTAAGGTGAATTTATTGAATGTCCCTTACTATGCTCTGGGGTCTGTATAGACTAGAGATGATGAGAAGTGAGGAGGACAGAGAGGTTAGCGGTAAGGTGAAGTTATTGATTGTTTATTACTATGCTCTGTGGTCTCTAGAGACTGGAGATGGTGAAAAGTGGGGAGGACAGAGAGGTGAGCAGTGAGATGAAGTTATTGAATGTCCCTTACTATGCTCTGGGGTCTGTATAGCCTAGAATGATGAGAAGTGGGGAGGACAGAGAGGTGAGCGGTGAGATGAAGTTATTGAATGTCCCTTATTATGCTCTGGGGTCTGTATAGACTAGAGATGATGAGAAGTGGGGAGGACAGAGAGGTTAGCGGTAAGATGAAGTTATTGAATGTCCCTTACTATGCTCTGGCGTCTGTATAGCCTAGAGATGATGAGAAGTGGGGAGGACAGAGAGGTGAGCGGTGAGATGAAGTTATTGAATGTCCCTTACTATGCTCTGGGGTCTGTATAGCCTAGAGATGATGAGAAGTGGGGAGGACAGAGAGGTGAGCGGTGAGATGAAGTTATTGAATGTCCCTTACTATGCTCTGGGGTCTGTATAGACTAGAGATGATGAGAAGTGGGGAGGACAGAGAGGTGAGCGGTGAGATGAAGTTATTGAATGTCCCTTACTATGCTCTGGGGTCTGTATAGACTAGAGATGATGAGAAGTGGGGAGGACAGAAAGGTTAGCGGTGAGATGAAGTTATTGAATGTCCCTTACTATGCTCTGGAGTCTTTACAGACAGAGGATGGTTTGGAATTAGGAGGACAGAGAGGTGAGTGGTAAGGTGAAGTTATTGAATGTTCCTTACTATGCTCTGTAGTCTCTTTCTGCAGACTGAGGAAGGTTGGGAATGAGGAGGACAGGGCGGTGAGTAGTAAGGCGACCATAAACATTTTTTTAATTTGTTTAACCCTTTTATGGCTTTTCATTATTGATTAATTCGCTGGATATCAAAGTGCGTAATTAAAAAAAAAAATGTACAAAAATTCTGCATTTTGGTATTTTTTAGAATATTCAAGTAGAATTCAATTTCACCTGAATATATTCCAACATCTCTAACCCCCTTCTCTCCAAGGCCCTCCGTGTCTGACATCTGGTTCCATTACTTTCCTATTCTTTTGTTTTTCATCTTTTTTTTTCCCCTCTAAACATATATTACAGAGAAAGCAAAGTGAACTAATGTGATATTGCTTGAGCAATCTCTTGTAACTTGCTGCGACAAGCCCCTGTTATTAGCCTGTTCATACTCCAGTCTCTTTCATCAAGTATAGAATAAAGGTGCAGAGCGAAAAAACAGCGCACGGGAGGGGAAAAAAAGGAAAAAAAACAAAAAAACAGACTTGAAAGTAAAGCTTTGATACACATTGTGTATTATGTTGATCTATTTTCCAAATCACATTAACATTCAAAGTACATGAATTATTAAACACTCCGCAGCTAAATCATTATACCTCGCATCCCATTAAAATGAACAACAATCTTGGAGAATTGCACCACAAAGCGAGAGAGGAGCATAATTCTGCAAAGCCTCGTTTGGTAATTAATCTTAAAACATCCATTTGCTGCAATAATGGTCGATATCTTTATTCCTAAAAAATAATAATATTTGCATATGCCATTTTCTATTACCTGCCAGAAATGTTAGCTCTGTGACCTATTCCGGTATGGCAATTATGGTCAACATATGTCCCTACAATTACGGGCTCCGTGAATAATGTCAGCGAAACGCGTTACCTGCACATTACCTCGTGCTGCTCTTCGTTAACATAACTTAATTACAATCTATAGCGGAGGATTAGGGGTGACGGGAATTTGCCGGAGAGTGAAAGTGGGCTGTTACTGTCTATAAACAAAGTCCTTTATTTACTCAACGGTATTAAATATTCATGCGTCATTTATTACATTATTCTCTTTTTGCACATTAGTGCGTTGTTTTATACAACCTTTCTTTTATGTAAATGTATGGCTTGGATCATTTGCATTAATAGCTGTAATTCTCCCAAACACAAAAAACAGCTCGAACATCGCAGCTGAAAAATGGAAAATATACAGCGCACCGGAACACCGGAACACCGACACCGATGGATTGGAATAGAAAAGCTCTACATAGAAGGAAAAACAATCATCTAGGTTTTCTCAAGGCAATTTTCTCCCTGTAACACAGCTGCACATTTAGATGAGTTTTACCACCTGGTGTCGATGTTGGGAGGGTCATAAATGTTCATCATTTCCAGAAAGTTTTTTTTTTTTGCACTTGAAGGTCATGAGAGAAATACTCATCCGAGAGACGTGAGATAGAGCAAGAGAAACAATGGAAAAGAGAGAGCGAAAATGTATGGGGCTTGTAAAGGCAAGACAGATTAGGAAAGATCTGAGCTTCAGACAGGCAGAGATGGCTTATCATGGGCACAACTCAACAAGATGGACGGATTCATGGTGGATAAAAGCTGTTTTCATTGACTAACAGTATATGAAGCTCCGGACTTTCTACAGAAGACGATCCTCCCAATCATTCACATCTTCACATCCAACTTCCCAAGAAACTTCCTGATTTTCCCCTTCTTCATTTTTCAGCTCTTCAAAATCAATCACATATACCATAAGAGATGCTTGTTTTTTAATTTCTTTTCTTCCAAGAGTCATAACTATCTATCTATCTATCTATCTATCTATCTATCTATCTATCTATCTATCTATCTATCTATCTATCTATCTATCCATCTATCTACCTGTCTGTCTGCCTGCCTGCCTGCCTGTCTGTCTGTCTGTCTGTCTGTCTGCCTGTCTATCTATCGAAGAAAAAGCAGGCAGCACTCCCAAATAAAGATAAAAAAGTGGATACTTTACTGATCCATGGCAACGTTTCAACGGTGACCTGTCTTTGACATTGCCCAAAAAGGTTTTGCACCCAGTCACTTTGTTGGTACTGCTACCCAGTTTTCTTTTGATATCTATCTATCTATCTATCTATCTATCTATCTATCTATCTATCCATCTATCTATCTATCTTTCCATCTACCTTTTTACCTATCATCTATTTATCTATCAATTTATCATTTTATTTATCAATCTATGCATTATCTATCTATCTATTTATTATCTATCTCTGTCTATCTTTGTATGGGCCGCTTTACACACACCAACTTCTGTGACCAACTTCTGAACAGATCTCTGGTTGCAGTGAAATCATGGAAACATTGTTTCATTTGTACACAGCCACAAAATGTAACAATGTGTCCATGATTTCACTGCAACCAGAGATCTGTTCAGAAGTTGGTCACAGAAGTTGGTGTGTGTAAAGCAGCCCTATCATCTATCGATCTATAATCTATCTATCTATCTATCTATCTATCTATCTATCTATCTATCTATCTATCTATCTATCTATCTATCATCTATCTATCCATCTGTCTAAGGTACCTTTACACGCTGCTACAGGATGGTGGAAGCAACCGGGTAGAAGAGACAAATGTATCTTGCACCGCCAAATCAACCCGCGGTCGCGGCGTGTAAAGACGGTTGTTGCCACCCGTCACTTGAGGCACCTATTTCAGAGCAGAGCTCAAAAACAGGTTGATTTCAAGGCGATGGTTACGGCCTGTATCGGGTGTAAATAAGGAACAGGAGGGTTGTTTCGACACCTTGCTATCTACCTGGGGCGTGACACAGGCTCCGGGATACCGCGCCCCATCAGCGATCATTGGTGGAAGCTCCTGCGTTACGATTGGTAGACGCTGCATAGGGCGGCATATTTAAGGAGCTGACCAGTCACACTACACAATTGCTCGAGCGTCATGTATTAGTCAGCCTCCTGTGCTGGCTGGCCAATCATGATGTTATTGCTTTGTCCTATCAGCGTACGGAATTCTCGTAATCCACAATTCTGGCACGCCTATGTGTTGTCCCTGCTGCCTTTGTTCCGCCCATATTACCTTGTTATAGCGGCGTGTAAATTTGGTAAGGTAAGCTACAGAAGGTAACTTGTGGCACCCGGCGGTGTATCCAGAGATAGATGTAACCTACTGTAGCGCACCTTGTGGTGGCGTGTAAAGGTGGTGCGGGTACCGTTTTCAACCGTTTGTGTGTGCTCGTGCACGTGAAGCACCTGGTTGTTTCCACCATCCTGTAGCGGCGTGTAAAGGTACCATTAATCTACCCATATGGAAAAAAACAATGAACGGTTTTCAAGTGATCACCAATTGAAAAAAGGTTTTTAAAACTGAAACATTGTGGCAACATGGGCCAATAAAAAGATTGGTGAACAAGCATTTTCCTGGAGTGCTTTTTCTGTTTATGTTTAATATGTGAAGTTCCTGGCTCCACAGCTACACCTAGCATCCTCATCGCCCCCAGGTGGTCTGAGATTGAGATGGTGCCCACCCACTTAGAAGTGGGATAGGGAGGACAAGGAGGACAGGGGTGTCAGCGTAGGACTCATTAGATTTGGGGTCACAGTGGAGTGATTGATGAGCAAACAGATATTGGCCAATATATGTACCAAGAAACCCAGAAAATAAAAAGATAAGAATATTGAGTTTTTTTAAAGAAACGTAAGTTTTTAATTTTTTTCCTCATATATAAACCGCTTATTAGCATGTGTACATTTTTGGTAGTAACTGAGTGCTGCAGTGCATTTTTTTCTGGTTATCTATCTATCTATCTATCTATCTATCTATCTATCTATCTAGTAGCAGAAAAGTGAGCAGCACTATCCAGAACAGGTTTTCCAATGCTCCTGTATACAGACCAATAACAAAGGAATTGCAGCACTCCTTCTTGGCCAGCTTCACATTTGCATTCAAGACACACCGTCTCTGAACGCAGCCAAACCCATGTGCACTGCGTTCCTATGTTTAGCATGGGAACGCATGGTGCCTACGTTTGGCTGCATTTGTATGCATTTGTGTTCGGATGCGTCTTTTGTAAGCGCCCTCAGCCATTGGCTGAGAGGCAGATTCAGTTTAGGGTGCTCCCAGAGGAGCTGGCTGATCTTCCAAAGCTTCAGAAAAACTGCACTAAAGGCTTAACAAACAGGTATTTCAGAAGGATTGTTTGTGCAATAAAGTCTTGGGAGGCGCAAGTTGACTAACAGTTGACCGTTTGCCGATCAACTACTAAATTGAAGACTAAAAAATTCTGGTTAGCAGATTGTTAATATTGGAACCCAAATTCAATAAAAAATAAAATTTGACTGTGGCCCCTTTAATTTTCGTCCTTTTTGAAACACATTTTGTGAACCTTCCCGCTGTTTTCCTCTATTTAGAATTTTTATACACCTCACATTTATCACACACGTATTAATTCAAATGGAAAATTTGTGACGATCGTCCCCCTCTCATACTCTGTCACGCTCTAGCAAGCTCCTTCATGACTGCGTCTTGCACCGAAGAACTGAATTATCAGAAAGTAGCGCGATTATGAACACTCGGTTGGATTATTATTACCAAATTAGAAAGCTGTCACAGCGAGGAAGAGAAAAAAAAAATTCTAGACTTTGATCTCCTGTGACCTTATAAAGAGAATATGTCGCCGTAGCCGGTCAGTTCACAATGTTTCTAGCCGCACACATCACACTATTGACCGAGCTGACTCATGTGTTTTACAAACAACGCCACCTCCGGGTGTCATGCAGCGACAATACTCCAATGGATCACTCTGATGAGATACAATATTGGCTTCTGGTGACACAAAGATGAGAGATGAGGCTGGGAGGCTAGAAACTCATGAGAATTTACACAGGATTTCTCTGTTCTATATGACAGCCAAAAAGCAACGTAGGATAATGGGTCTATAAAAAATGATCTGTGTCTATTTTTTAATTAGCAAGTCCTGGATTGAGGTTGTACGAGCTGTAAAAAACGGGCACTACCAAAGGAGATGAATGAGTGAGGCTTGAGCAATGGATATTTCTTCCAAAATAATGCATTATAGAATCATAGAAATTGTCACTTCAATGAAGAAGTGGATGAACTCTACCGTCACCTTTAGGTAGAATCATAGAATGGTAAAGTTGGAAGGGACCTCCTAGACCTAGATTATCTATAGAGATGAGTGAACTTTCCCTAAACATGTTCGCCAATTTTAAATTCAGGATGAGAATTTCAGATTTGGATCGGGATCGGGAATGCAATTTACAAACAAATCGTCGAATTTGGCTTTCTTCGTTAACTGTATAGGATAGCAGGCTGGACGCCTTTGATTAGGTGAGGGGTGGGGAGAAGTCAGAGTAGCATCGGACTCCATTTTTATTCCGGCACTTTCTATGCTTATATCCAGGCTAGCAGCCAAGCTGGGCGTAAAAAGCATCCACAATTTGAAGACACATGGTCTTGTGTCATTGGCTAGCTTGTTTCATTGGCTGCCTAAGTCACATGTCCCTCAGGATATAAGAAGTGGTCACAGTCATTTTCAGAGTGTTACTCGTTGGGGACTTTGCTGCTGCTTCACTGTGCTGCTCCATCTGTAGCTACTCGATTGCTTTTTAGATAGAATAGGAGGCAAGAGTGTCCATCAGGACATAGGTATTTTTTGCTGAGATCAGGTGTGATTACTAAATCTGTGTGCGTTGCCAAAACTGAGTTTACATACAGTAAGTGATTGCCAAATCTGTGGCTCCACTTAAAAGACTGTGTTTTGTTGTGTTTGGCCTCAAAGCAGTGATTGTCAAATCTTGTAGTTTGTACTAAAAACACATTTTTGGCCTCTAACCAGTGACAGTCAAGTCCTTCTCTTTCCATTACGAAGGCATTTTTTTGTCACAAACCAGTGATTGCAAAATCCTTCAGTTCCCCTAAAAAGGCTGTCTTTGGCCTCAAAGCAGTGATCATCCCCCTGTTCCTGATCAATGTTAAACCTTGAATTGCTAAGTCAGGCCCTGTTCCAGACTCTGCACTATGCATGCAGGCTGTACCATCATACAATTTTTATTCTGGGTCAATTCATGCCACTTTGGTGGCATCTGGCCCTAATTTGTTGAAATATGGAGGCTCTTCTGGTGTCATTTTGTGTGTTTTGAGAACTTAGCAGAGTTCTCTGAGCACCATGCCTACACCTGTTACTCATCTCTCTGTTTTTGATTAATGTTGAAGCTTTAAATACTGGGCCAGGCCTTGTCTCACGCATCCATAATGTACAATGATGAAAATTTTAACTCTGGGGAATAGATGGCTCTTTTCGTTGTATCAATTTGAGCTGTTTGGCAGCTTTTTTGCCCCTTTGAAGGTGTTTTCTAGGCCCTTGATTTTGCCTCCCATTAATATGAACAGGGTTCAGAATTTCGGCAACTGTTCATTGATCTATTTGTTGAACATATGCCCGTTCAGTGAACCAATCTGAACCTAACTTCAAAAGGTTCGCTCATCTCTATTGGCAACTTTCTATTGTCTGCAGCACTTCCGTAGGCATCAATCTCCTGGACCCTATTGTAAATCCAGATCATTGTATAGGGGTTAAAGGGTGTCAGGGTTTCTCAGGTTTCTGCCTAATGGAGTGGCTTGTGCCTAGTCTGTCAGAGATAGTCATTTTGTGCCTGCAGCCTCGGACAGACGTCACAAAATTTTATTCGAATGATGTACAAATTTTACAACAAAGTGGAAGTAGGTACATTGCTGAACTTAAAAATTAAGTTCTGTTCTGGCTACTGGATGTCAATGAGTTAAGGTATATGTACAGCCAGATTCATATATTCCCAATTGTAATGAATTTGCTAAATCAACTTTACTGTATTTGGGTTCTGATTTTTTTTACTGTGTGTTCTTGTCTTTTCCTAGTATTGATTACAATCTATGCAAACTAGATTTATTTATGTTAGTTTTTGATAATCACTCCATGAAATATCTATTGGGCAGGGTTACCATATCACAGTAAACATATCCCTATACTATCCATATACTGTATGCCCCATACAATGTGTAATTGTACAGGTACTGACTAAAGAAAGACTAGACAAGATCACGGATTTAGAATCAATCATCCATTAAATAGGCGCAATTCTCACAGCGAACCTCCTGCTTCTGCACACAAAATCCTTTCATCTCTCTTAGAGCAACCTGCCAATCTCTATTAAAGAACAGGTCCACCATCCTGCTCTATAAATGGGTGATCTAAGCTGGAGCGCTCCTCATCTTCTTACCATGTTACTAATCTCTCCGATCTATGTCATGACACTCAATGGGGACTGAGCTAAAATCAATAGTGGGAGTAATTGTTTGAAAGTCTCCATACGGGGCAGTCAGAAAAGTAATACAGAAGTCATTTAATGACGTTCTCATCAGACTGACATGCTGACAAATGAAGCCTCTTTGTGGGTCCTTTAGGATCTGTCCTTTAACCTTTGCTCATTCTGGTAAATGAGACACAAACATGCCATCTATACAGAAACAATGCTATGGTTGAACCTCCAAGATGAGATTGGAATCCAGTGGGTATTGCCGTTGATGTGTACTTGATCATTGAATAGTCTTCTAATGTAATTGTACCCATCATGTAAAATATGGTAGATTTTACTGCAACAAATTGCAGACATAGCACAATTATGCTGCATTGTTTCCAAAAGGATTATCTCTGAAGCTGTCTATATGAAAAAGAGTAACATTATCCATACGTGTCAATTTCGAAGAGGCTTGTAGACCATCTAATTTCCCTTAAAGGGAATCTGTCAGCTCGATTTAGCCCCCTATACTACCACTACCTGTCCCTGACCCTTGCTAGCTCATCCATAACTATCCCTCTCTGAGTTAAAGCTGCAATATAATTCTTAAGAAAAACGATTCATTAACTTACTGTACATATTCCTATGGTAATGAGGCATCCAGGCTACAGCATAGACTGACATGGCTGGTCTCCAGGTCTCCATTTTCCCCTCGTCACTGCCGTAATCATGCCCCTCTGGGCGTCATCATTCCTTCTGCTGCCCGCTCTATATTTTGAAAATCCCGCCTCCTCTTAGTATGACGCAGAGCCGGACGTCATTTCCAGTCCGGTGCATTGTGTTATCAGGTGTAAGGCTCGTCTTCAATATGCACACTGCACATGCGCCAAAGCCAGACCGTACAGCCCATTCACGTGCACACTGCGCAGGACCAGAACAGACATCCGACAGCGCGTTATACTATGAGGAGGAGGCAGGAATTTAAACATAGGGAGCGTGCAGGAGAAGAAATGATGACACCCAGCGGAGCATGATAAAAGCTGTTGAGGGGGGGAGAATGGAGACCCAGAGACTAACCATGTCAGTCTACGGACATAGACTGCAGCCTTCATTACCATAGAGAAATGTAAGATAATAAATCATTTTTCTCAAGCATTATATTGCAGTTTTAGCTCAGAGAGGGATAGTTAGGGATGAGATAGCAAGGTGCAGGTACAGGTAGTAGTAGGATAGGGGGCTAAAATGAGCTGAAAGGTTCCCTTTAAAGGGGTTGTGCCACAAACAATTGTACATTTTAATTAATGGATCTTGGAATAAAAATAAGTCTTGAGATATTCTTATAAATGTGCCCCTGTGTAATGGATGTGTCCGACCATGCAGGACCAGGTGGGATATACCACAGCTCCTGGGCAGGGGGAAAAGTAAGAGACTATACAGACATTACAGCTGGGGATCAAAGACTATAAGAGTATACACACATTACTCATGATTCTCTCTGCTCTGTTGCACTCCTCCAGACAGCAGTCCTTCTGTAGAAGCAATCCAGTAGACTTAGTTTTAAGACCAGATCCCTGTACAGGGATTAAACTGTGAAGGCCAGGGTTCTTCTGGTATCTGCCAGATGGAGTGGCTTACACCAAGGGTTTCCAAGACAGTCTTTATGGGCCTGTGGCCTCTGACAGACATTAGAGGTCCTATTTAAGGAGATATGAGGTGGAGAAGGTTGGTGAATGCATGCTACCAGAAATAGGGCCCTTGAATGTAAACAAACATTTTGATCTCAGAAGACGTAACTTGTTGCGAGAGGTGTATGGCAAACATCTTACAAATTTCTCTCCATTTAGAACACATATATGCTTGGCCAAGTTGGGATTCATGGAGAGAGAACAAGAGGACTAATGAAGAAACAAAAGAGAGAACAAGAGGGTGGAACTCAGTGGCATAGTTGGAAACTCTGAGTAGGTTACTTTATGAGTGGCATTGTAATTTACATATTCAATGTGTTTCAGGTTCTTAAATAAATTCTGCAACGTCAGTGTCCACATCTGAGCTGTTTGAACATGGTTTATGTGAAGTTGATTTCTATGTTCTCTTCTCTCTTGAAAACTTGCAAGAATCCCATATTAAAATCCAAAACAGAAGGACTTCTAGAATTCCCAATGTCCACATTCATTTAGATCTATTCGCTCTTACTTTTCTAAATTTTAAGAAATCCAATTCTCACAATAAAAATTCAATATATTATTACAATGTGCTAGATTAACCTTTGAAAGCTCACAGAACACAACACAATGCATATCTGCATATGATATTCTCCTGGTGGAATATTGCAAATTTGTGTTCTTGCTGTCTAAGCGGGTCACACTGTGTCACTTATCTCAAGATGTGCCTAATCAAACCTACAAAAATATTGAGTTGCTCATGATTTCAAATTTCGCCAGGAAATTGGATTTGCATCTGTTACCCCTCGGGGGTCTGCCGCAGGGTTCCAGCGCCCTCTGCTGGAGTAGCGCTGCTCTTCTCCTCCCTTTCCGGGGCTACTGCTTGAGCACATGAAACTACATCTCCAAACCTGTTTCTGCTGGAGAGACTGCAGGGAGTATGCTCCTCCCCTTAGCCAATCACCATGCTTCTGTGTCCTGCCAATCAGGACTGCCCTGCTATGATATAAACTTCCTGTTTCCAGTCAGTCGGGGCCAGGGCAACTTCCTCCTTGAGGAGTTGCCATTTCTGGTCTGGTCAGGTCGCTCCTTATTTGGCTTGTTACCTGATTTCTGTGTGTTCCTTCCTACAGATTCCTGCCCAGCCGGCTCCTTGCTGACCGCCGTGTTCCTGGCTGGTTTCCCGGATCTCTTCCAAGCGGATCGCTGTCTCAAGCCTGGCTCCGGATTCCCCGTGTTCCCGGTTCCCCGTTTCCGATCCTATACCCAGTTGCTGTATTGTTTCCCACGTTGTCTTGGGTCGGTTCAACACCCGTGTCCGCTTCATCGGTCCCTCCGAGGTTGGTACCGGCGGAATCCCTGTATAGGGGTTAAGCGCTCCGGGGCCTCCTTCGGTGGTGTTCTGGTGCTGTGGCCGTGTGGCCCTCCCCTGGGGCGTGGGTGTGTTGTTAATAAACCTGTTGACTCTACTTTACTGGTCCGTCTCTCTGTCATCCCGGTATCAGCATCCGCTCTACGCGGTCCAGTGGGTCCACGTGTGGAGTCCGTCAGTAGGACGTGACAGCATCCAATTTCTTTGATGCCATTTGAGTGTTCATCTTTATTCTTGGATGTTGTTAAAAACCAGAGAGCTAAATGGGCTTGTGACCCTCTTTCTGAGCTGATTGTCACACATGCCCCTCTTTCAGGGATGGATGTAGCTCTCGACACTCTTTCAAATCTGAATGTAGCTCACTACCTACTCTCAGAGCTGGATTTTGCTCGCGATCCTCTCTCTGAGCTGAATGTGGCTTGCAGCCCTCTCTCAAAGCTGTATGTCGTCTGTGCCACTCTCTCAGAGCTGAATGTATATTGCAACCCTCATTCAGAGCTGGTTGTTGTTTGTAACCCTCTCTTCGAGCTGAATGTGACTCGTGACCCTCTCTCAAAGCTGGATGTGGCCCATGCCACTCTATCAGAACTGTATGTGGCTTGTACCTCTTTCTCAGAGCTGAATGTGGCTCCTGACCCTCTCAGAGCTGGATGTAGCTCACTGCCCTTCTCAGAGCTAAATATGACTTTCAATATTCACTCAGAGCTTGATGTTGCTCGCGACCATCTCTTAGATGTGAATGTGGCTCCCGACCCTCTCTCAATGCTGGATGGTGCTTGCACCCCTCTCTCAGAGCTGGATGTGGCTTTTGACCATCTCTCAAAGCTGAATGCGGCTCACAACCCTAGCTCAGAACTGGAAGGTCCTAGCAACCCTCTTTCAGAACTGAATGTGGCTCGTGACCCTCTCTCAGAGCAGGATGTGGCTCATGCCCATCTCTAAGAGTGAGATGTGGCTTGCGACCCTGTCTCACAGCTGAATGTGACTATTGACGCTCTCTCAGTGCTGGATATTGCTCACAGCCATGTCTCAGTGCTAAATATGACACTCAAAGCTCTCTCAGAGCTGAATGTGGCTCCTGACCATCTCTCACTGCTAGATTTTGCTTGCAACCATCTGTCAGAGCTGAATGTTTATCGCGACCCTCTCTTGGAGCTGGATGTGGCTCATGCCCTCTCTAAGAGCTGGATGTTTCTTATGACCCTCTCTCAGAGTTGAATGGGGCTCTCTGCACTCTCTCAGAGCTGAATATTGCTTGCAACCCTTTCTCAGAACTGATGTTTCTCGTGACCCTCTCTCGAACTTGGATGCGGCTCGCACCCTTCTGTCATAGCTGAATATCGCATGCAACCCTTTCTCAGAGCTGAATGTGGCTCACTACCCACTCTCAGAGCTGGATTTGGCTCACAGCGCTCTCTCAAAGCTGAATATGGCTCTCAAAATAAGAAAGTTTGGGGACCTCTTCTCTCTAATCTGGTCACCTTTTTCTGTTCATACTTCATTGGATCATCTTAAGCATCTCAAGAGCCATCTCCAATGTCTGTACTAACTAGGCCCTATAATATGATAAGGTAGGTCACCAGCAACATCATGATGTTGCGGTCAACGCATGTCATAATGCAGGTAGTGATAAAAATGGTGGATAAAGATGGGCAAGTGAAGACTAAAAGATGACTAGACCATGGAAGAGCTTTATTTTGTGTCATATTTCTGGATCACAAAGAAATTAGATTCAGGCAAATTTGAATTTATGGTAAAAATTTGAAGCTGATTTGATTTTCCTTTAATCAAATTCCTAATTTCTAATCAAGCCAAAAGGAAACTTAAGGAAAGAAACATCTAAATTGTTGGCAATATTTTCCGATATCTTCTCTCCTACGCATACTCCTGATTTGTTGTACCTGGCTAAGCCATTCTAATTTGTTTCAGCTAATGGATGTGTGTCCTTTTTCAATCTTATATATTATGTTGCTACTGATTCTAGTCTGGATGAATATATTGTGAAATGTAGACAAAATAATGTAAATCTAATTATTTAGTAATGTGTTTATTTAACCTACATTGTTACGAGCTGGGCTCGTCTCGCCTTCTCATAATTGCCCTTATTTTACTAATACATTGCACCAAGAAAGGCTTTCAGTATCATTATCCAAACAATAGACACATATAAGAGCAATTAACTCACTTCAATACAAGACACTGATGTAATTCTCTTTAAAGTCGGGGTGAATATGTGAATATTCATTTGTGTACTTGTTATGTGTTTCGGCAAAAGTGTTTGTCAAAGTTGGAAGGAATGTAAAACTTGGTGCAAATAAGGTCAGAACTGTAACATTTGCTCATTGTTATACTTTTTTCCACTGAAATAATGCACAAATTATATGCAATTGCATGAACATCAAATAGAGTAAGCCGGTCTTACCCAGGTATGCTAATATGCCTGATTAAACACCACTGCAAAGAATTCTAAAGTCATTTTCAAAGTCACTGGTTATTTCCTTTGAGTAATTAGTCACCCAGTGCAAACTAGCAATATGAAATCCCGATTTTAGGTAGACAGGCAGAGACCATTTCCAACAGGGTGCAAAAGTGAAAATTCCAGATAAAATATTATATTGATGAAACCACTATAGAATGGTCAAGTTCGCAAGCTGGGATTAGAAATATATTATTGACTTGGAGCTTTATTTTAGTTATCTCACAAGATTTGAGATGAGCAAATCTTCCCCGAATATGCGTGCCAATTTCAAATTTGGCCCAAACATGGCAGGTTCGGCTCAGAATTAGAAATCCGAACAATTTCACCAAAATTCGGCTAACGTGATCAGATAAGAAGTTTGAAATTTAGAATAACCCTAAAATTTTCCCTTTAGTTTGAGGCCAAAACGATGACCATAAGACCTGCTGGTTGGGGGCAAGACCTAACCTAATGGATTGTATCCAGCCATTGGTTCTACCAGTTTGTATCGAGCTGTAGTATTTTTTGGAGCTTTAAATTAATTTTTTTAAGCTTCCTGGAGTTTGCAGGTGTTTTGACACTTGCAGAGTTTGAATTTTGGAAACTGAGCCAGACGTGGAAGCAGCTGGGAAGTCCAGGAAGATTAGAGTGTCCTTAAAACATCAATTTAAGTTCTTCCTGACTTCACTCCTTCCCAGGTGCCCCCCTTACTACTTCCTCTCTACCCATCCCCACTTCCCTGGTTCTCCTTCCAGACAGCATCAGGGACTGTGCTCTCCTGTAGAAGCAATCTCACCCTAATGCTGACCTGGACCTAGAGTAGTGCATGGCCTGGGTGTCCTGATACCGGTCTGTGCCCTCCTTACCCGAGAGTGGGATACTACACCTCAACAGGGATGCAGTAACTGGATCCGTAGGGGCGCCACAATAATGTATTGGCAACAAATCTGCCATCATAGGGGTGTAAAAATATAAAAAATAAATAAATAAAAATGTGTATGGGGTCCCCATATTTTTGATTCTCAGTGCAGATAAAGAAGTTAGCTACAGGCAGCCACCTCAAGCTGCCTGTTTTTTTCTTTGCTGGCAACATCAACAATACAGGGGAGCCCATAGCGTGTCTCATAGAGGCCTGACATTACTAATCTAGGGCTTAATGACAACTGTCAATACTCAGCTATCATGAACCCCTTCTATCACCCCAATGTTACATCACCAGGGCATCAAGAAGAGCTGGATAAAGTGCCAGGAATTGGTGATTCTAATGAATGCTCCAACTTCTGGGGCTGCTACAGGTTGCTACACTGTAGCATGGAGGTCGAATGACAATGGGCTTCACCACGCTGAGAATACAAGCCCCCAGCTGCCTAGTTTTACTTTGGCTGGCAATCAAAATAGGGCAGAGCTTACAGATTTTTTAAATTATTTATTGAAATAATTAAAAAAAAATGGTCTCCGCTTTATTTTAATACTTTTTATTTTTACACCCTTATGATGGCAGGTTCATTGCCAATACATTAATGTATATGGCATCCTATCAAAGATGCTGGTATAATAGGTGGGGGCACAACAACCAATCACAAATACTGTAACAGGGAGTGGGAATCTGTGAGAACAGTGCAGTGAATGTGCCAGCAGCAATGGAGGATGGTAAGTATGATTCTCCTGATTTAATCCTCATTTTGCTTCCTTTTGCAGCCCCACAGCCCCTCTATCAACCATTTTATAACTGTAAAGTTTGGTTCCTCATAGACATATATGGGGTTCAAGCCCAAGTTCAGGTCAAGTCCGCTCACGAACCTAGACTTTAAAATGGGGTTCGTCCATCTCTATTCCTGGGGTATGCAAGCCATACCTGTTTTTAGGCCACACTCGGATGTTGCATTTTTTTTTCAACAGACTTTTACTTATCATTTGGCGCTGTACCACGGACACTTTGAAATGGTACATACAATGTTTAAAGGGAACTAGACCCCTCCAAATCACCCCAGCCCTATTAATACCTGTCCCTGCACCCTAACATATCAGTATTAGTGCTCCTTTTCTGTAAAAAAAAGCACTCTGTAACATTGGAATAATCAACAATATACACTTACAAATCTGAGACTTCCTGTCCCTGAATAGGTCTCACAGGGCGTCCCCTGTGAGACTCTAAGCCCTCCCTAGGTGCTCATTTTCACGCCCCAAATGATCCACCCTCTCTCTCTATGTGCTGCTGTGCTGTGCAGCTGAAGGCAGGACTAATGATTTGCATTCTGTGAGTGATAGAGAGGGGGAAAGGCAAAGCCTGCACAAGCAGAGCACACAGACAGAGAGAGGGTGGATCATTCAGGCTGCAAAACAACACGCCCTAAGGCTAAAGAATATAGCCCTTGCTAATTATAGTCACTAATGAGTATGTATTAAAACGTTTTTATGCACTTTCACAGGATGCTTTTAGGAGACAAAAGAAGTGTGAGATTAGTGATAGGATGCTGCAGGGACATGTTTTGGTAGCTTAAGGGGCGTTCTGGAGGTGACAGGATCCCTTTAAACACTGTCTCTACAGTACTTTAAACTTTAAGGCATATTACATTGGACTGATCCATCATTCCTGATATGTTACATGGTATATGTGAATACTCCTCCACTCTATCTGGCACAGGCTCAAATGAAAAAGCAATTAAGTCCTTACTGGCCAGTGACTTGCTCGTCCCACCCACAGGGACCCGGTCTCTGTAATGGAAATGGTGTGAGCCAGCATTGGACTAGCCTTTTCTCGCATCTGTTTCTTTGCTGCCTGATTGCCCAATCGTTGCCAAGGCTCGACTTCAGAACTCACAGCACTGAAGTCAGTCTCTTGACAAAGTAACCTCTGGAATTTTGTGCCTGATACTTGAGACTGCAGGATAGAGGGCTGCTCTGACAACATCCCTGACTAAAGAAGTTCCTGGGTGCTCTCATCCCACTGTCCACTGGTGTAGTAATTGATGCCATGAAAACTCAATTATCACTACCTAGGAACTTTTTCTGTTTTGCACACTTCTACTCTCTTTACTACCTACTAATACAGTTTCTATTTAACGATAGACTTTGAGATGGAGTTCCCCTCTAAGCCTAGAGGTTTCTCCATTCCCAGTGGGTTAGTCCTACTCCTTAACTACTGCGTTCCCTACAGTCCTGTAGCTAAACAAGCTTACTATCTGTTCCTGCATGTCCTACCTTATCCTAACTGCTATGTCATATCTTACCCTGTACACTATTACATAACATTGCCTTATACACTACACATGAACCACATTATAAACATTAACGCAGGACTCACATCACATGGTAGGTTGGTGTCTGCAGGGTAGGACCGTCTGGGTATTGACCACCCCTTTACACAAGCACTTTAGTGCTTGCTCATTTTAATTGCTAGGATAACTCACCAATGTTTAATTTCCAACCTCGCCAATAGAGATGAGTGAACCTGTTTGGGGCTAGATTTCGGAGAAATTCTGTCTACTACGGATAGATTCACACTGCCGTTTTTTCCCTGATCAGGTTCGATCAATTTTGTGTGTCAAAACCAGGACTGTCATCAAAACTCAGAACAGGTGTCAATCATTTTAGTCAGTCACAGGGCGGGGACTCAGATACCAGGATGATGGTTACTTTGATAGGGGATCACGGCTGGTCGGTTCTCAATTCTGTGCCCTGGACCCTCAGTGGCAGGATGGGGGTTATGATGATGGGAAATTGGGATATAACTTAATGTGACACCACCTGTGGTAACTGGTAATTGGGTACCAGCGCTGCAGGAAGCCTCTGAGGTGATGTGACACAGCTTGATAGTCCAGCTGCCCACAGGTGGAGCTTTACCTCAGGGCTGAAGAGTGGATTTTGGGGGTAGTAGTTTTCACCTCACAGATGCTGATGAAACCCTCTAGCGATGGATAGATGAGACCAGACACCAGATGTGACTTTCATGTTTTTTTATTGGTACCCTGTTGTTATGGTTCACAATATTCACCGGGTTTCCTGGGGTTGCAGCTGTGGATCATGGAGATTTTTTCAGTGTCCCTCAGAGGTGTCAAACTGAATCTCTCTTGGTCTCTAATTCTTCCACACTAACAGAGCCCATACTCCAGCCACCTGGTCTGTTTCTGTTAGTTACAGTCGGTTCCTTACCGGTATGGACGGGAGCGACAACAAGCTAATCCTCATGCCACCGGAGTTCAGTCCTTTTCCTAAAGTGTCCAGGATCCAAGTTAGGACTGAGGTCAGGGTGTCAGTCTTATGGTGCTGTCGCTCCCCTTTTCCTGGGCCCACAGCTTGCCGGTCTGCGGTCAGGGATGAACCTTTTACTGACCGCCTCGGTTCCGGAGTACCGGTGTCAACCTGGGCTTCCAGCTGGCTCCAACCAGTCCTGGATTTACCCCCTTCTTTTGTCTCTGTCACCCTTCCTGAAAACGGATGCCCTCATCACAACTACAGGATCCGCTGTGTGCTTTTCTGTCTCTCTCCTTCACCGTCCGGACTTGACTGACCTAACTGTGAAAAGCTCCAGCTGATGTCACCCGCTCTCTCACTAAGCTCCACCCCCTGGACCTACTGAATATACAGTCCCTATGCTAAGGTGGGCTTCCTATCTGGGTGCTCAGGTTTGCCATTCTCTCCACTTCTATCACCACTTGACATTAAGTTTTATTAAAACTGAAATACCTTCCTGTGGCGCCTCGCCACAGGGGCGCCACACTTTCAATTATAGTTTTTCTCTGCAAGTTCCTCCCCTGGTTCCTCTCCTGGATTTGGTACACAAACCTAATCGAACCTCATCAGGAAAAAAACTGCAGTGTGAAACCAACCTCTGTGCTGTAGACCGGATCACTGTGCTCCGGTACGTTGGGTGTTTGGGCAAGTGTGAGACTTTGGCAGTGTGTGATTGTCTTGCTTTGTGGTTAAATCCTGCATTACTGTTCATAGTATGGTTGGAAAAGTTAAAAAAAAGTTAAGAACCCTGACATCCTGTCCCCGGAAATCTTTCGCTTATGGCTGGCTGTATGTGAGCGTAGAGCCAAACAGCCAATCAGTGATTTCCAAGGATGTACGGGGTCATGGATGGGTCCAGAACAGGCACCACCCAAACTCAAACATACAGACCTTCGCTCATCTCTACTCACCAACCTCCATCATTGATAAGACGTAATGTATAATTGACCTGTCATCCTCTTCCGCAATCCAAAAAATATCTCTTCGTAGTCATTCATATTGGAAGAAATAAAAAAACTCCTGTGCAAACAATATTTACATTCATTGTTTGCTCCCCACATGCTAACGAGCGCCGTTCACAAACATTTTGGCTCGATGTGATCGTAATAAAATGTGACTTTCACATAATGTTCACAAAATGATTTTTTTGCAGATAGCCGGGGACATCCATGCTCCGCTGCCTCCGTGTTTCCATTCCTTTCTCTGCAGAATGTTAAGATGCTTTTGGCAGCAATGAGAGTCATTTGTAACAAATACGAGCTTGGATTATTCTTCTAGACTTCTCAAATATCCGCGGTGATAACTTTTTATCATTTATTTGGTCCAGCCTGATGGAGAACACACTACGCTCTTAAATAGCTATTACACATCCAATAAAGTGGGCAATTCATCATCTATTTATCTGTCATGCCAACAGCAGATTACATGTCATAATTAATTACCGGAGTAATAAATAGTCTTATTAATAAGATCTGATGACAGGAGGAGAATTATTTCATTGATAAAGACTGATGACATAGTTGAGTATGTGACGAGACATTGCAAACACGGCCCAGATTGAATCGGCGGCCTCCCGCATAGATAATAAATAGTTATTCTACAGAACAAAATGATTGATACATTTGCTTGCCGCAGCAAAAGCAACGGGGAAAAGATTCCGCTCTCTAACTTATTTAAACAGACTGTGGTGAATATTTTTTTACCCCATGACAAATTCGACTTTGTAACAAAGTGACAGCTGTTTGGCAGGAAGAATAGAATTGATGCCTTCTTGGGTTCTTGACTCGTAGAGACTCGTAGAAGTCAAATTCATTTGCA
Organism: Allobates femoralis; assembly: GCA_033576535.1. NCBI lineage: Eukaryota > Metazoa > Chordata > Amphibia > Anura > Aromobatidae > Allobates > Allobates femoralis. The sequence continues at coordinate 94,637,567 of JARQOC010000010.1, read as the reverse complement.
AAAATGTCCTGGTATTTTCAGTACTTTGAATAATCCCTCGGCATCATCCAAAGGAGTGGCTGAAGGATTGAAAAAGGGAATGATGGGAAGTCATGACATGTGACATTAGGGTAAGGTCTGCGAGGAGACAAATGAAGTATGTCACATATCTCTCGGAGAAGATACCCTGGCTTTTATCATTGCACAGATGAGTTGCCTGTTACACAAGCTCATTGTATTTTTTGCTATTGGCTTTTATTCTACCTTTCATGACAACCTGGCCCTGGAGACTATCCATCACTTGACAGCTTGGAAAATGGCCACGGCTAAATAGGGAAAAAAAGGAAAAGGAAAAAAAAATAAAGAAGAGAAATAGTGTAATAAAAAATTAGAAAAAAACAAATCTAACACAGTAGATGAAAAGTGTGTCTAGAGATGTAGCAAATTAAGAATGTCTAAAAAAAGAGAAAAGAAAAAAGAGAAAAGAAGGAAGGAAAGAGGAACTGGGAAGAAGAAAGAAAGAAAGAAAGAAAGAAAGAGAAGAAGGAGGAAAGGAAAAGAAAGAAAGAGAAGAAAGAGGAAAGGAAAAGAAAGAAAGAGAAGAAAGAGGGAAAGGAAGAGAAAGAGAAAGAAAATGGAAAGGAGGAGAAAGAGAAAAAGAGGGAAAGGAAAAAGAACAAAGAAAAAAATAATTAAATAAAGAGAGAGAGAAAGAAAAGAAAAGAAAAGAAAAAGGAAAGAAAAGAAAGAAAGAAAGAAAAGAAAGAAAGAGAAAGAAAGAAAGAGAAAGAAAAAGAAAGAAAATTAAAAGAAAGAAATAGCAAAAAGAGGGAAAGGAAAAGAGAGAGAAAAAGAGGGAAAGGAAGAGAAAGAGAAAAAGAGGGAAAGAAAGAAAGAAAGAAAGAAGAAGAAAGAAAGAAAGAAAGAAAGAAAGAGGAAAGGAAAAGAAAGAGGAAAGGAAAAGAAAGAGAAGAAAGAGGAACGGAAAAGAAAGAAATAGCAAAAAGAGGGAAAGGAAAAGAGAGAGAAAAAGAGGGAAAGGAAGAGAAAGAGAAAAAAGAGGGAAAGAAAGAAAGAAAGAAAGAAAGAAAGAAAGAAAGAAAGAAAGAAAGAAAGAAAGAAAGAAAGAAGAAGCATTCTTTGGATAAAGAAAATAAAGAAATACCGTATATACTCGTGTATAAGCCGACCCGTGTATAAGCCGACCCCCCTACTTTTGCCCCCAAAACCTGGGAAAACCTATTGACTCGTGTATAAGCCGAGGGTGGACCCCAGCACAAGTATACAGCCCCCAGCAGTGTGGTATACAGGCCTCCCCAGTGGTAGTATACAGCAGCCTCCCCAGTGGTATATACAGCAGCCTCCCCAGTGGTATAATACAGCATCCCTAAAGGTATAAACAGCAGGCCCCAGAGGCATACAGCAGGCCCCAGAGGCATATACAGCAGGCCCCAGAGGCATATACAGCAGGCCTCAGGGGTATATACAGCAGGCCCCAGGGGTATATACAGCAGGCCCCAGGGGTATACAGCAGGCCCCAAAGGTATACAGCAGGCCCCAGAGGCATACAGCAGGCCCCAGAGGCATAAACAGCAGGCCCCAGGGGTATATACAGCAGGCCCCAGCAGGTATACAGCAGGCCCCAGCAGGTATACAGCAGGCCCCAGCAGGTATACAGCAGGCCCCAGCAGGTATACAGCAGGCCTCAGCAGGTATACAGCAGGCCCCAGAGGTATATACAGCAGGCCCCAGAGGTATACAGCAGGCCCCAAAGGTATACAGCAGGCCCCAGAGGCATACAGCAGGCCCCAGAGGCATATACAACAGGCCCCAGGGGTATATACAGCAGGCCCCAGCAGGTATACAGCAGGCCCCAGCAGGTATACAGCAGGCCCCAGCAGGTATACAGCAGGCCCCAGCAGGTATACAGCAGGCCCCAGGAGGTATACAGCAGGCCCCAGCAGGTATACAGCAGGCCCCAGCAGGTATACAGCAGGCCCCAAAGTTATACAGCAGGCCCCAAGGTATATACAGCAGGCCCCAGAGGTATACAGCAGGCCCCAGAGGTATACAGGCAGCCCCCAGTGTATACAGGCAGCCCCCACTGTATACAGGCAGCCCCCAGTGTATACAGGCAGCCCCCAGTGTATACAGGCAGCCCCCACTGTATACAGGCAGCCCCCACTGTATACAGGCAGCCCCCACTGACAGTCGTCCCCCCATCATGGAAAGAGCCCCCTCACTTTGCAGAGTTTCCCCCCCGGCCCCCGCTGCATTATCTTACCATCCAGGGTCTTCACCGCGGGTCCTCCAGTCCTCCATCCTCGCGCGCTGTCTTCCCGGTCTCATGTGACCCGGCGGTCGCAATGGAATGACGTCATCGCGCCGGGTCACATGAGACCGGGAAGACAGCGCGTGATGATGGAGGACTGGAGGACCCGCGGTGAAGACCCTGGATGGTAAGATAATGCAGCGGGGGCCGGGGGGGGGACACTCTGCAAAGTGAGGGGGCTCTTTCCATGATGGGGGGACGACTGTCAGTGGGGGCTGCCTGTATACAGTGGGGGCTGCCTGTATACAGCGGGGGCTGCCTGTATACACTGGGGGCTGCCTGTATACAGTGGGGGCTGCCTGTATACACTGGGGGGCTGTATGCACGGCTCCCCTGCCGCTGTGATGGGCGGGGGGAGCCGTGCATATCTCATGAGCGGCCCCACGTGACGGGCCGCTCACTCATCAGCCTCCCCCTGCCTCCCCCAGCCTGCCCAGCAAAATAGTTACCGTATTGACCCGTGTATAAGCCGAGGGGGTGACTTTTCAGCCCAATTTTTGGGCTGAAAAACTCGGCTTATACACGAGTATATACGGTATATCAAGAAAGAAATAGAACAAAAAAAGAAATTGAAAAAAGTTCCAAAAATAAATAGTGAATGTAACACAAAATGAGCATAAAATGAAAAACAATGTTTCTCCTTCGCCTCATTGGGGGACACAGACCGTGGGTGTTATGCTGCTGTCCACTAGGAGGCGACACTAGGCAGAATCTGCAAAAGAGTTGAGAGACTCCTCCTCTGCAGCATTACACCCCTGAAGCAGGAAGTGATTCTCCAGTTTTGCTTAGTGTCGATAGGAGGCACACACAAATTTTATTGCTCCTAAAATTTTTTACTTTTTGACTTTTTTACTTCAAGAAGAAGAAAAGTGGGTCTCTAACGAGACTCCCGGCATGGTCCCTCCTCGGCCACCCACTGTTGGGGCGCCTGGTTGAGGTCGACTTTTCCCCCCACATGCCGCTCCCTCCTCGGCCCACCACTGTTGGGGGTGCCTGGTTGAGGTTGAGATGATGGTCTTCCTTCCCCAGCTCCCCACTGTTGGGGACCCTGGGTTGAGGTCGAGGCTACACAGAAGCCCTTGGATGATGGACTGCAGCATCCCTCCCTAACCACCCCTCATGGGGCTGATAGGTTGAGACACCGCAGGTAGGGCACTAACGTGCCGCGTGGTCGCAATCCAGACGCATCGGTGCTGCTGAATGCTTCTGATGGGCACGGGCTGCAGCACTGTGCCAGACTGCAGCACCAGGAGCCACAGCTCTGCTAAGTGCTCCTAAAGGGCTCAGGGGACAAGGCTACAGGGTCAGCTGCATTGCGCAGCACATGCAGGAGACCTCAGCCTGGATGACTACTCCCCAAGAGCCCCAGTCCTGCCGCCACGATACTGTTCCCTGGGGGTCCCCTAAAGGCTGTAGCAAACGTCCGTGTAACTCCAGGAGATCAGCTTTTGCTGCTCTCTCCTGAGAGGGAAGGGAGCCCATACTGCAAGTGGGAGCACCGGTTTTTCTGGGCTCCTTGCAGGGTCCCCACAGTCCCTGGATGCCGGGAGACCCAGTTTTCTGGGATCTGCTGATGGGAGCAGCCACCCTACCCCTGAATCCAGGAGACCCAGTCCCCTGGGTTCTCCTGCTGGGGGCTGCGCTGGGCAAGCGCGCATGTGGCCACAGCTCCTGGGGTCCGGCCGGGTCCAGATCTGTTCCGGTCCCGGACCGGACCTCCGCGCCGGCCTGCCGTCATTTGCGGCTTCGCTGTTTACTTGAGGCCGCGGCTTCGGCCTAGCGCGAAGCCGCCGCCTTATCACCGCCCCCCGGCCCGCCCCCGGATGACGAGAATGACGCGGACAGCGTCATAACAGAGGGCGGGCCGGAGCTGCACAGCAAAGCAGGGGCGGGACGGAGGATAACTGGCGCGAAGCCTATGGCACGCCTTAGGATTCTGGTCCCGCCCTGCTGTTAGCAGCGGCGGCCATTATCCACAGGGCACAGTGGAAGCAGGGTTGAAAGCACAGTGTGCACAACCCTTAATGCCAAACTAAGGCACCTATTGTAGTTACGCCCCTGCTCACGCCACACATGCAAGGAACGATGTCATAATAAGGGGCAGTGTAATTACGTCAGGTGATCAGTACTGCCCTGTCCTACAGTATTAAAGTTACCTGACAGTACACCTATCACTACACCTACTGGCCAGACATTACGCATGCTTCTGCTTTCTATATTGACGCACAGACAGCACGTAGGTCGTTTTTATGACATTCTCCAAAAATCATTGATTTCGTCCCGATAACCGGTTTAATAACTGTAAGGTAATCAAGATACGGATTCAATTCCGTCAGGCACTATTGTTTCCTGCCCGCCGACCATACTCTGTGGCCCGGACGGCTCGAGTCGTTACCTCAGGACTATCTGATACATAAGTCCTGGACGCTGCCAATTGCTCTGCAATAACAGCGTCTACTGCCATCGCCAGTAGACGTGGCATCGGGTTACGTGGATGGGAGGCGGAAGTGGTCGTAAGGAGGCCATCACAGGTCTCCTATGCCTCACTAGACACCTGTTTGGAGAATTTCTGTACACCTCAGGCGCTAAGGAGGCAAAGATCGTTTTCCAACCCCAGAACACATCAGGACAGTTTTTTATCCGCCGTTGGCATAACTGATTCCGGTCCTTCGGAAGCGTTAGGGTTGGTCGGAGCTTAGGCTAAGTCTGACAAGGGATCGGTCGCCACGCAGGGACCTTTTTTAATGGCGGACTTCCTTCAGGTTTAACTGACAGATCCTTCCTCGGGCCCCCACTGTTGGAGAGCCCAGTTGAAGCTGATATAACCTGCAATTACCCGACAACAGTAAGGCGTCCCAGGACTGCTCACCAATTCTCTCCAGACCCCACAGCTGGAGCTCCGGTTGGCGGTGACGACAGCCAAGTCTCAAAAGACACAGGCTGAAACACCGTGATCCGCAGTGGCACGGGGAACTGAGCTAAGGGTCTCGGGAACCTACGACCCATAGCATACTCCTTCCTCGCCTCCCCACTGTTGGGGACTCGGGTTGAAGTTGGGACCGCACAGGGTCTACCCGGCCTCCATCCCCGGACTATTAAAACGAAACTCTATGTTGCAGAACGTGGAACACGAGCCCAGCGGCCAATTTCCTCACTGTACCCATATTAGGTACTTGGGTGGAGATAACACGCGTAATGCCCTCTGCTCAGTCCGCTTCGAAGCAGGACCTCGCAGACTCGCAAATGCATTAACCCAATGGAGGGGCCCCTCCGGTCTCCCGTGTGGCTGTGGCCTGAACCTTCTTCCACGCAGTCAGTCCCTTCTCGTCTCAGGAGTTAAAAGTGACTACCGTGAGACCTAAAGCTCATAAATGCAGCCTGAAGTTGGAAATGTCTATACTGCATCTCAGGAGTCTCCCATATCGGGACGACTTATTCATCAATGCATGATTTTCGGAGTCTGCGAACGCTATCGATTTCACTGGACACGTTAAGAAGACTCGGTTGGCGGATCACCCTCCATGAGTCTACCACAATGCCAGAGCACATGTTCCAACACAGCACACAAACTCAGGGAGTCCTATATGTCTTCCTGATGGCCACATGCTGCAGCATCACATATGGAGTATCAGCCATATTTGTTTTTCCCAGACAAGGCACGGATTCTTCGTCTGGGAATTCGCTTCAGCGGTCTCCTCAATCTTTCACAACAGCTATAAGAGTCCTAGACAGGATAGTGGCAGCATGGGAGGCAGTTCCATAGCCTCAGCTGCACCTACGGCCTCTTCAACTATCCATGCTTAGACATGGCCCAGAAACAGGATGTGGTGCGATGTACTCCCATCACAATGCACGTGCCAATAGTCCCGCCCACACACGAGGATGCCCCCCAATCTACAAAGATTCGGGCAGTATTTCTAGTACTGGAATCATTCAGTGATCTTCTGGCAGTCGGTCTTGTTAGGATATAGTCAGACAATGCCACAGCCGTGGCATATGTCAACCACCAGGGTGGAACCCACAGTCTCCAAGTGATGACAGACGTTCGCCACATCCTTCCCCGGGTGGAATCCTTGAACGCTGTACTGTCAGCTGTTCTCATACCAGGCTAACCCGCCAAGGGACGGACTCAGGGAAGCGGCCCCTTCATCCAGATGTCTTCTGTCAAGACTGCCAGCGCCAGGAGACTACAGATGTGGACCTGACGGCCTCACGTGTCCAATGCTAAGGTTCCATCCTTTCTGGCCAGGTCCTAGAACCTACAGTCAATAGGACAGACATACCAGTCCTAGATGGGACCTGTCTCCGTCTCCCTATATTCTTTCACACTAACAGGATAGTGCGGAAGGTCAAACAAGACGGTTACCAGATCTCCCTGTATTTTCAGACTGGCCCAGATGCGCTTGGACGACAATTTCGTCCAACTCATACCAGCAGTACCAGGACAACTAAAAAGACAGTTCAGACCTGCTCTCCCTCGGAATTCCTCAACTCTGAAAATAGTGGCGTAGCCTTTAAGACCTGGAATTTACCCATGGGTCCTTTCCCTGGATGTTGTAGCGACCATGGTCGCAGCGAGTAAACCAGCCTTACTCGACGATATACCATGAGTGTAATCGTTTTGTTTTTCTTTATCTCCGAGCACCTCTAGGGGTCATTCCCCTTACCCTATTTCATGCAAGGATCTTTCGTTTCTTCCACTCAGACCTAGACTCAGGTCTGTCCTTGGGGTCTCTCACACAGCAGGGTTTCAGCCTGTTTCACCTTCCAAAAAAAAAAAAAAACGTGTTGCCACCAGGTCTCTAGGAAAATCCTCCCTTCAAAGGGTCTCCCATTTAAGGTCTCCATACCACAGGTCTACACCTGCGGGACCTGATCTTCGTCCTCATGGCTCTACAAGATCCACCTTTTGAGCGTCTATAGGTTTATCCTTAGCATTCTCATCCAAACAGTAATGTGTTTTGGTGGCAAATTATTTTTCTCTGCAGAGGTATCGGTACTTTCAGCGCTCTCATGTAAACCATCTTTTCTGGTCTTCTACCTGAACAAGACTGTTCTACGGCTGGTTCCATCCTTCTTAGGCGGTATACTCCTTCCACCTCATTAAAGACGTCTCTCTGTCATCGCTGTGACCGACTCCAGTCTGTCTGGTCGTAAAGGACCTACATATGCAGGACCTTATCAGGTCCCTACGCATCTGAGTACCCACAACCAGTGCCTCTCCACAGGTCGGATTCTCTTTCTCCCTTCTTCCAGAAGGCAGAATTAATGACATATCAGCCTCTAAGGCTCCTCTAACCAGGTGGATTCGTCTAACCATCCAAGACGCTTATACCGTCAAAATCTCATCCCTTCCGGCAGCGGCACGGCACATTCTACTACGGCCGTGAGGACTTCCTGGTCCGTTTGGCACCAGGTCTCAGTCCGACAAGTGTGTAGACAGCCAAAAGGGGTCAGTCTACACACATACTCAAGCCACTATAGGGCTTGACGTGCCCTCCAGGCGACAGCAGGTCTGCCTGTCGGGGCATAGTTCTTCACTGACCATGCTCGGTGTCACTAGTTCCATTGTTCTTTCCCACCCAGGGACTGCTTTGGGACGTCCCACGGTCTGTGTCCCCCAATGAGGCGAAGGAGAAAAGGAGATTTTTGTGTACTCACCGTAAAATCCTTTTCTCTTAGCCTCTAATTGGGGGACACAGCACCCACCCTATTGCCCTGGTGGGCCTTTTTTTCTACAGTTATCACATAGCTTCTCAGCTGTTACATGGTTAACATGTTTACACATGGTTGCCTATTATCACTCTGTTGATTGTTTAAACTTGTGCCTGTTTAGCTCCAGGCCTTGTAGTACTGTGAGCCTGTTTAGTTACAGGCCCTGTTGTACGATTATTGCTTTGTTAACTCTTCACTGTTTTCCACATGCGCCTGGGTCATTCCATGTCAAGTGAACCAATGATTATTACCTCTATATTTTTAATTCTTTTGAGATTTTGTTATTTGATAATAGCATGTCAGACAATGCAGAATGTGAAGAGAAACATTTTTTAAAAAATTTATTTTTTTTTTAAATGATTTTCAAAGTTCGGAAAAAGTGTGAATTTCGCTGTTCCCTGCCTTTACGTTTCTCCTCATAACTCAGGCTAGGAATAAGATAGAGAGACAAAATAAACACCAATCTACTCAGAACTATACAGGCTTTCATCAGATATGTAACAAGAGGATCTTTGTTAATATTTTACCCATGTGATTGCAAGCGCAAAACTTAAAAACGTATTTCCGAAAAATCGGCGCGCTTTAAATATTTCAAAAACTGCCCATGTGTCTGCTTTGCTCTTAGCCACATCTGTACCAAATTTCAAGTTGGGATCGCAATGGGATCATATTTTAACATATTTTACTATTAATAGCGTCAATGGGTCATTCCATATCAAGTGATCTAAATATGAATATTTTTTTTTACCTGACGTCTTTAGATTTTTTTATTTTTTTTCCTTTATGAAGTACTACTTTAGTTAATTACAAATTAAAAGTTTGCAATTTTTTTCTTCATCAGTTAATTTTTTACAGATTTTTAAAGTTTAAAAAAAGGGTGAATTTTGGCCTGGTATGACTTTACATTTTTTTTATCTCGGGCTAGAAATAAGATAGAGAAACAAAATAAACACCATTCTACTCAGAACTGTCCAGGCTTTCACCAGATATGTCACAAGAGTATATTTGTTAATTTTAATTTTTTACCCATGCGAATGCAAACGCAACATTTTGAAACACATTTCCGAAAAAACGTTTTAATAAAAATTTTCCAAAACCGCCCATGTGTCTTTTATGCTCTTAGCCACATCTGTACCAAATTTCAAGTTGGGATCGTGATGGGATCATATTTTAAAATATTTAACTATGGTTAATCTCATTTTTATTAAATTTTGAAAAAACATATGAAAGACATATATTCAATCTTTTAACAAAATCTTGAGACATATAAAATACACAAAAAGAGAATTCACAAAGCTATTAGTAACTTTAAGATAAGCTGCAAATTTACTTTTGCGCTTATCTCTGGTGCAATATATACTACAATCTAAATATAATTCCAAACACTCAAGTATACAACCTTTCTCAGGTGTTTTGAGATGTTCTGATGTCAAGGGGACAAGCAGCCCCAGCAGAATGATTTTTATCACTTGGCCCCTTCTAACAGGTTGACCACGTAAGTGGGCCATTACCCGTTGAGGCCTAGTTGGAATAGTCTAGTGTACCGGAAAGGAAGGCCGAAATATTAATGATCTACTCACAGCTCAGAGTTTCCGATACCTGTCTAATGTTCACTAGAATTCTGAAGGTATAGGTGTAGAAAGGAAATACCTAGACTGAATGTATCAGATGGGAAGAAAAGAGAGATAGAAAAGAAGAGAGAGAGAAGAGAAACAAAAACCATTAGAAAAAGTTATACTGGGAAAGAAAAGCCACGTAAGAAAAAAAGAAAAAAAGGAGGGGGGGGGACGGGTGAGGTATGGGAAGGGGAAAGGGTACTCATCCCACTGGCTCCCCATCAGCCAGAGGTCGAGCCATATTATCTGTGCTGGAAAAGATACTCCTAAATTCTGCAGAGTCGTGAAAAAGAATCCATTCAACCCAAATCCCTAAGAATTTGTTCCGAGATCCCGATGCATCAGCTGCGAGCTCCTCCATTCGATATATGTCCATCAATTCTTTGAACCAATCAAGTAGAGATGGAGCCCGGCTTGATTTCCAGAACCTCGGGATCACAGCACGAGCAGCCGAGATGCAAAAGCGGAGAATATCCCTCTTCTGTAGCCCAATAGGACCTGGAAAAATGGATAACATTGCCGATTCTGGGCAGCATTCGGCTTGTTTACCTGTTATCCGGGCGTATGCATTGAAAACCTCAGACCAGAACCGCAGGATTTCCCCACAACGCCACCAAATGTGTATCATTGTACCCTTCTCTTCCCCACAGCGCCAGCAGATATCAGGGGTTCCAGGGAACATGTTCCGGAGTGTCGTCGGGCACAAGTACCATCTAGTGAGCAGCTTATAGCTTCTTTCTTGTGCAAAACAAGCGCTAGCTAGTGAGTGAGTAAATATAAAGCATTTCTGCCAATTAGCTTCTGAAATGCTACACCCCAATTCCCTCTCCCAAGCACGTTGGAAGTAAAGGGTGCCCTGCTCTCTCATGGACCCTAAGGCCTGGTATAGAACTGATATTTTGCGCCTCGGTGGAGTCTCCAGTTGGAATAACCTCTCCAATACGTTGGGCGTCAATCTTACCCTGCAAGAGTGGTCAGCTGAATATAAGTATGCTCTGTATTGGAGAAATTCGAATCACTTAAGAGGTCTCGTAGGTTCTTTGAGTTGTAGCTCTGCCATCGGGGGCAAACCACCACTGGACAGAGTCTGTCCTACTCTGGTGTCATCCACACTCCGCCAACATAAAAATCTCTGCCTGTCAAATCCGGGTGGGAAAAATGGGTTGGAAAAAAGGGGAGTCAAAGGGCTAAGTCTGTCGTTTAAGCGGAGGGTTTTCGTCACTAGGTGCCATACCTTCAAGGTGTTTCTGGTCATGTCTGTCAAAGGTACTAGGTCTGTGGAGTCTTTAGGGGAAATCCAAAGCAGGTGTTTCAGCGGAATCCCCAAACCCTCTTGCTCCACCCCTACCCATTTCTTGGAGGACCCATGATAATGCCAATCTAGAGCTCTAACAAGAGAGGAAGCCACAAAGTACGCTCGTATGTTGGGTAGTCCAACCCCTCCTCTGGTCTTGGGCAAGGATAGGATATTCATTCGCAATCTGGACCTCTTGCCCCCCCAGACAAATCTAAGGATCATAGATTGCATTTTGGAGAGGAAGCCTCTATCCAATAGAACAGGAACTGTCTGAAAAGTATATAAGAGTCGGGGCAAGACATCCATCTTGACTACGTTTATTCTCCCGAACCAGGATAGCTTTAATTGTCTATAGGAGGTAAATGCCGATTCCGCGTTAGTCAAAAGGGGTTGATAATTTAAATTGAATATTTGTTTAAGATCTTTTGGTATAAGGACTCCCAAGTACTTAATGGCTTCTACTTTCCATTTAAATGGGAACTGTTTAGATAGATGAGAAACCAATTCTCCAGGCAAAGAAATATTGAGTGCCTCGGTTTTGGAGCAATTCACTTTAAAGTTGCTCAATTGTCCGAACCGTTCAAACTCCATTAAGACCGAAGGGATGGAGACCAGGGGCTGGGAGATGTAAAGTAGCAGGTCATCTGCAAATAAGGCTAATTTGTGATGACTCTGTCCCAGCTTGACCCCATGGACGCATTCATTGGACCTAAGTGCAAAATATTTAACTATTATAGTGTCAATTCAAAAATCCCCAAGAACACAATCAGTCATTTTTTCACAATTGCCCGTCAATAGTTTGAATTTGATATAAAGAAATCAGTCTTGTAACATCTCAAATGAAAGCTGTTACCATTCTGAGTAAAATGATGCCTCTCCCACTTCATTATTTTATTTCTAGCCTGAGATAAAAAAAAATGTAAAGTCATACCAGGCCAAAATTCACCCTTTTTTTAAACTTTAAAAATCTGTAAAAAATTAACTGATGAAGAAAAAAATTCTAAACTTTTAATTTGTAATTAACTAAAGTAGTACTTCATAAAGGAAAAAAAAAAAAAAATCTAAAGACGTCAGGTAAACAAAATATTCATATTTAGATCACTTGATATGGAATGACCCATTGACGCTATTACTAGTAAAATATGTTAAAATATGATCCCATTGCGATCCCAACTTGAAATTTGGTACAGATGTGGCTAAGAGCATAGCAGACACATGGGAAGTTTTTGAAATGTTTAAAGCGCGCCGATTTTTCGGAAATGCGTTTTAAAGTTTTGCGCTTGCGATCACATGGGTAAAATATTAACAAAGATCCCCTTGTGACATATCTGATGAAAGCCTGGACAGTTCTGAGTAGACTGGTGTTTATTTTGTTTCTCTATTTTATTTCTAGCCCGAGATATGATAGAAAATGTAAAGCCATACCAGGCCAAAATTCGCACTTTTTTAAAACTTTAAAAATCTGTAAAAAATTAACTGATAAAGAAAAAAATTCAAAACTTTTTTTTTGTAATTAGATAAAGTTGTTCTTCATATAGAAAAAAAATTTTAAAAATCTGAGGACGTCAGGGAAAAAAAATATTCATTTTTGGATCACTTGACATGGAATGACCCGCCTGCTTAGTTACAGGCCTTGTGGTACTAGTATTACTCTAACTATTAACTGTTTACACACGTGCCTGTTTGGTTCAGGCCTTGTTACACTGTTATTACCTTGTTGACTATATTTGTTTACACAGGTTGCCTGTGTAGACTTCCTGTGTCACTGTTATTATCTGTTAACTCTCCTACTGCTTTAGCACAAAACTGGAGAATCACTTCCTGCTTCAGGGGTGTAATGCTGCAGAGGAGGAGTCTCTTAACTCTTTTGCAGATTCTGCCTAGTGTCGCCTCCTAGTGGACAGCAGCATAACACCCACGGTCTGTGTCCCCCAATTAGAGGCTAAGAGAAAAGGATTTTACGGTGAGTACACAAAAATCTCCTTTTTATGAAGAAATGGAGCAAATAAACAATATCTTGAAAATTATATCTATGGTTAAAAAAGGGAAAGAAAATGGCATTTGGTGCTATTGACATGAATTTCACACTAGATGTTGGTAACAACCCATCCAATCCACACAGGCAAAGAAATCAAACCACAGATGTCCATAAATAATGTGTATTAATGAAAAATGACACAGGGAAAAAGTATGCAATATATAAAGAAAGAGAAGCGCAACAATCATGGAAAATCCTGACACCAGCTGAAATTTATTAGTTTTATCTAGTTATTAGAAATCAATCCTGCTTCTTAGTGACAAATAATATCAGCTGGTTCAACAGATAGCCAATAAAAAGATATCTGATTTCCAATGTACCACACAAAAAACATGTAATGATGGGTAAAAGCAGTGAGCCATCCCAAGATGTACACAACTGTATTGTTGCAAAGCATACTGATGGAATTGGTTACAGAAGACTTTCTAAACTACTAAAGGCGATAATCTGAAAGTAGAAGAACATCATTTCACCATAAACTGACCAAGACCAGGTGTTCCCCGCAAGATTTCACACAGAAGAGTGAAAAGAATTTTCAGAAGACTTGTCCAAATGCCAAGAACCACCTGTGGAGAACTACAGAAAGACCAGGAATCTGCAGGGACAAATGTTTCAAAGGAAACAATAAGTAATGCACTAACCCTCCATGGCCTGTATGCACACTCCTGTAGGCACACTCACTATGCAAGACTTGATTGCTTAAGAAGAAGCAGGTTCACATTGGTTTAACGTTTACTGAGCAAAATTGAGACAAGTTTGTGAAATACTGGAGAAAATACTCTGGTCAGATGAGTCAAAAACTGAAATCTTTGGATGCCATGACACACACCATGTTTGGGAGCCAAAAGGCACATCCCCCCAAAATGAACAACATTAAAGTGTGTAGGTGGGAACATCATGGAGTGGGGCTGCTTTTTATTATACAGAACTGGCTAACTTCATGTACGGTATATGAAGGAAGGATGAATGGACAAATTTATCGAAACATTCTTAAATGGATCCTGTCACCTAGTTTAAGCTAGCTAACTATCCCTCTCTGTCCTAACTGTGTACTGTGATATTGTATAAAAAGCATTTTATACTTACAGGTTGTTATGGCAACGAAGCGGGGGGCTACTGTTAGAAGCCCCCCTGGGCATCCTCTTTTGCTCTCTGTCCCCTCCTCGATACTTCTTTATGAAGCCCCGATGGGCTTCTTCATTCCCTTCTGTAAATCCTCCTTATGAAATTACCGCCCCTTCTCATAGTATTGCGCCGAGCCAGAGCATCATATCCGGCCCGGTGCATTGTGGGGCTGATCAATTTGGGACGGCCCGACTTCAACATGCACATGCGCCGGGAGCTGGGCCGTCCCACGTCAAATCGGCTGCCATCTACCGGGATGATGAAGATGAAACGAGGGAGGGCATTTTACAAGACAATGATCACAATCACCATCAAGGCAACTCTCAATGGTATCAGAGAAAGAAAATAAATCTGCTAGAATGGGTGAGCCAACCATCGGAGCTGAATCCAATAGAAAATGTCTGGAAGGAACTAAAGATTAGAGTTCATAGAAGGATCCACGAGACCTGCTGGAGGTGAAGGGTGTTTGTATGGAAGAATGGGACAAAATCCACCTGAGCAATGAAGGCGACCAGTCTCTCCATACAGGAGGCGTCTGGAGCTTCATCACCAACAAAGGCCGAATACCAAGGATTAAATACATTTCAGTAAAGTGTTCAATACTTTTCCTCCGTATTATTTCTCATTATTACACATCATTTATGGACATCAATGGTTTGATTTCTTTGCCTGTGTGGATTGGATGGGCTGTTATGGATATCTGGTGAAAAATTCATGTCTATAACATCTTTAAAAATATCTTTACTTAGAAAATTGGTAACAATTTTAATATTGATTTCACCCACTGTATATATCTATATATTTTTTTTATTTCTCAAAATAAAAAAAATGTTCACTTTATATGAGAAAAAGTTCTTTATTTTTGTTTTATTTTTTTTACTATTTTTTTAATACATTCTCATCTCCCAGTGTTTTATTAATCAGTTTTAATGCCGATTTTAAATGGAGCACATCCTACTTTGATATGCTAATTATATTAAACAAGTAGATTATATCCTTTTTTTATGTCCCATACCAATAATAAGATATAAATTTTAAGTCATACCCTACCAGAGCTGTATGCGTATTTTCATTTTTCTTCCCAAATTTTAATTATCTTTTATATTCTTGCCAGTAACATAAGTTTTTTTTTTTTTCTAATTTCCATCTATGCATCATGAAAATGGTCGTTTTTTGACTTGTAAGAGTTTTTTTTTTGCCTTTCTTTACAGGAAATATATGCTAAATTATAATCACAAATACATTCACCAGGGATGATAATTTCCGCTATAAGATATTCAAAAAGAAAAGTGTCCTTAGTTATTTTCATAAGCACCTGATAGCAGTTAAACTATACTGAGCTATAATTTTTGCGTAATTGCTCAGCCGTGCTTATTTTGTTCCAATTGCTGAAAGCAACAACTTATGATTAGATCGTTAAAAGAGAAAGAACCCACTTAAAAACTGAAGAATAAAGTTTTAGATGGCACATAAGGCAATAGCTGCCGACCTGCACTAAATTGGGTCGCCTTTAGTTTACTGTAACTTCCGACCTGCAGTTAGAAACTTGCGGTTGAAAGGAAATGTTTAGTTAAACACATTGTGATATAAAAAAGAAAAATAATCTGCTTTTGTCAATAATCAGCACCTCTTGGATTACCAGTTTATCCCTATTTGCTCACATGGGGTCGGGATACAAAACTACAAACAATCCATAGAGATAAAATTTCAATTCGACAATTTGCTCAACGGGGGTTATGCCATGAAAAATGTTACATTTTCATTAATAGATCTTAGAATATCGACAAATTCCACAATTAGATGTTAAAAAAATGTTCTCATAGACTCATAGAACTCATAGCTGTGTATTAAAAGCTGTGATTTTTTATAGGAGCCTAAAAGTATATTTTTTATGCTACTGATACTCTAGATTTGGGTGGGAACCTCAGGCCCTAGGGCAGATTCCTGGGGCCGCGTGCTTGGGCTGGCAGCCGCCCCTGCCCTTTCAATCCTGCTCCCCAATGATCTCTTTGCCCCAGCCTCTCCTGTGATGTCTATACCCTAGAAAACCTGGAAAATGAGTTGAGTAGCAACATGATCAATATCACTAATATCATAGTCATGCCAAAGAGAAGCAGCTCCAGCCACCACAACAGGGGTCAGTTGATTGATTAACCAAATTTAGCAGGGTAATTTTCAAGTTGATAATTTTGGGTGGTCCCCGAAGAATGCAAGAAATTTCCAAATGGAACACGGCAGAAAAGGTTCCCCTACCCCTGCTCTGATTGGATGTCTTTCGAAGTCAAATCTTTATTGTCCCGATTCATAAAAGATTTTACACCAGAATTCCTGAGAAGGCTTTGAAAAGTCATTGAGGGGGCGAAAACTTTGCAGTTTTGTGTACATAAACTCATGCGACCATCAGCCCGTGGCCTGGTGCAGCTGTAGGTGAGGAGCGTGAGGGGGGGAGGAGGGGTGCTAGCAAACTTTAGGTGTAGGTGCCTGAGGGCCCCTACCAGTCGGGGCCCTGGTGCAGCTGACCGCTGCACCACGTAGGTCCCCCTGCATCAACTTTGCCCACTCCGCCAAAATAGGTAATCTGGGATGAAACTGCAGCAGGGAATGATGACCCCCAAGATTAAATTCAAAATTAGTAGTGGCATTCGTTACACTACAGAACTTACTCCAGTCCAACTGGATTAGGACTGTGGCAAGGTGCACTCGGTGGCGTACTCCTACTCCTCACCTAATTCATTAAGAGGTATTCCTCTTATTTCATCAAAGTTCTCACACTCCACCCCCCCTCATCAATTCTGGTATGGAATACATTAGTCTGATGAATTGGGGACTATGTTTATTTTTATAAAAACCCAAATGGTGTGTAAACGGTAAATGAGAAGACCGCGCATGACAGAAGCGATATGTAGTAAATTCACAGCAATTCTATAGAAGGTCACACTTGAGGATGACCACGACTGCCGCCTACGCTAACACTAATTTCCCTCAGCACATAGCATTAATGCTATGAGCTGCATGCCATGCTGCCCATAGAACCCACAGTTTACCTTAGCAGCGCCACACAGGATTGCGCATTAGCTGAGTGCACAGGAAACGATGCAGAAAGCATTTCCTGTGAGCAGTGAAAAGCGCATCCTGTGTGGCCGCTGCTAAGGTAAACAGCGGTTTCTAAGGGGCAGCGTTGGCAGCAGCTCATAGCGTTAACGCTATGCACTGTGGGGAAAATTCTAAGTGTTAGCGTAGCGTCAGCGTGGGTCACCCTGCAAGTGTACCCTAGCCTTAGGCTAGTTTTACACTTGTGTATTTGCAATCTGATTGCATGAAACTCCTGGATACACATGGACAGACACGGATCCGTGCCAATGATGTCCACTTTTTTAAGTGATCCATCATTAGTCAGCTGAGATAGGGGTGGACGAGTTGAACCTTGTTTCTGGGCATGCTCAGTCCACCAAAACAGGTCTGTTTTCCATAGCGTTCCATTTTAATTCAGGACATATAGTCACAGATCTGTGTGCGTCCGCTTGACTGCATATTTTTCAAGCAAGCCCAAACATGCAACATTGTGAGTTTTTGGGGACGTGAAAAATATGCAGACAAATGGATCCGTGACAAAACCGTGACAACTGGATGCATACGCAAGACGAATCCGTCACCACTAAAAATCACTGGAGACAAAAACAGATAAGTGTCCAGCAATTTCAAAAGGGTTAGAAATGGCTTGCATAATACACAAGTGTTAAACCTTGTGGTGGCTCCAGTCAAACTTTGTTTAAATGGTAAAGGTATTTTATGGAACCTTAAAATCATTTGATAAATAATATGACACATTTACAATGTGCAAAATTTTCTTTAAAATTTGTTTTGTTACCTCTGAAAAATCTGTCATCTTTGTTCACTAAATGTCTCCTGTCTATGTTACTGCTCACTGCCTGTTGTCGAGTGTAATCTATCTCCATCTGCAGAGAAGCTGAGGTTACAGTGAGGACAAATCTTTTTGTCTCTGCTCCTGCTCTTCTATTTGTCAAACTGTATAAGGCATTAAAGATAGCAACAAACCTCATATCAGAACAGGACATGGGCAATACATGTAGAAATAAGTACTAGCACCTATATTGCTGGCAATCTGGACAGTTCCTGAACATATTAGCCTGGCATGTGCACCAAAGCAGTTTTGTTTTTTAGAGGGTATGAGTCTCATGGTGGGTTTACACGTCGCGATATCGGCGTCCAACTCCGACCCAACTCCGACCAAAGTCACGTGGTTCGGGAGTTGGACCCGATATCGTTCGCGCGTTGTACGGTTTGAACGTACAATGCGATGCTGGAATGATGCAAAACGATATCGGGGTTGAATGAGCGCGCTATTCAACCGCCCGATATCGGATGGCCGTTGTAGCCGCATCGTCCCGTGTGACAGCCCAACTACGATGTGTACACCCACATCACCCATTCACTCCCATGTTAACTGGTCGTTCCTGGTTGGGGGGCGTACACATAGTCGGGACGTTGTATCCCGATAATCGGGCTGTCTAAACCGGCGATGCGATGGCGGGAAAAGCGCGCTCAAAAAGCGCGCTCACGGGTCATTGGCTCCGATATCGGGACGATATCGGGACGTGTAAACCCACCATCAGTGTCTCTGCCTCTTACTCAACTGTCTGGCAAACTGTATACAGGCATTGAAAAGAATAACAAAATTTCAGTTCCGATAAGACACGGCAATGCACGTTAAGAAGTGAAGAACAGAGAGTGCTAAAACCTATATTTCTGGCAGAATCTGGACAGTACCTGGACATATTAGTCTGGTATGTGCACTAAAAAGAGTTTTAATGTGTTGAAGAGAATGAATCTCTGTGTCTCTGCTCTTCCTCTCCTGTCTGTCAAACTGTTTATAGGTATTAAAGAGAATAAAAAAGTTTTAGTTCAGACCAAGATATGGGAATTGCATGCTAGAAAGTGTGAAATAAAAAGTGCTAGCACATTTAGTGCTGGCAGGATGAGGACAGTTTCTGAATATTTTAGAGTGGTATGTGCATCAAAGACAAAGATATTGATTGTTGCCAGGTACAGCTGGGACACATGTGAAATAGACAGCAAGGAACTCGTATTTGTAAAGGACTTCAACCTACTCGAACTCACATGGACTTCAATGTGAGAATAGCTATGGGAAAAACAACAATGAAGTCACCGGACAAGGTCTTCACATCAAGGAACATTGGTGACAAAAACATGGTTCATACATAGTATTTTCTGTAGCAACATATGGATGTGAAAATGGATAATAAAGGAACAAGACAGAAGGAGAATCAACGCCTTCAAAATGTGGTGCTGGAGAAAGAGGTTATAATACCATGGATGGCAACAAGATCAAACACACCAATTCTGGATCAAATCATGCCAGACATGTCACTGGAAGTAAGAATCACCAAGCTACGAATTGTCTACACATCAAACGAAGAGAGAAATCACTGGAGAAGGACATCTTGGCCAAAAGAATAGAAGGAAAAAGGCAAAGGTGAAGAACAACAACCTGAAAGGCTTGATACAATCAAGATAATGGTAATGGAGAAGATCGTGTGGACCTATTTAGGTTGAAAGAACCTGGTGTACCTATCTAGGCTGCACAAAATCGATCTACCTACAGAGCATTCATCCATCAAGAAAGTCACATCATACGAATAGAGCAATCAATTTAGAAGGAAATAATAGTACCAGGGTGGGCCATTTATTGGGTGGCTATTGATATGAATACACCTAAATAAAATGGGAACGGTTATCATATCAACTTCCAGTTTGTGGCACGTTAGTATATGGGAGGGGGTACTAATGTGCCACAAACAGGAAGTTGATATCACCAACCATTCCATTTTATTTAGGTGTAACTATATAAATGGCCCACCCTATAAATAGCCCACCCTTTAGAATAAATAGAAGAAACAAGGTGAACAGGAAAAATAGAAACACAATGACTTGATATAAACATAATAACAGTAGAGAACACCTGTCTTGGTTTGGAGAAGGCTGGGTGGACATATCTAGGCTTGCATAAGACTCTGGTAAACTTATCTAAGCTTAGAGATGACCCTTGTGGACCTATCTAGGCTTGGAGAAAACCTTGGTGGACTTATAGAGGCTTGGAAAATACCATGGTGGACCCAACTAGGCTTGAAAAAACCCCTAAGGGTACCTTTACACGTCACAACTACGGTGTAGCAACTGAGAGGCAATCCGGAGCTCCGTCTCCGTTGCACTTAAATGCTACAAAATTGCGGGTGTAATTGTGGAACCCGGTGGTGAGTTTGAAAGTTGCTCCGGTTGTGATTTCAGAGCATTGTTCAAAATCCAGACGCAGCCCTGACGGAGAATTTCCTGGTTTCAGCATGTGAAGGGCGATAGGGATGGAATCAGCATCGCCTACTGATTTCCCAGAGGCGTGCCACAGCGTGCTGGATACCGCCCCCCAGCGATGATTGGTGGGGGCTACGGTGTTACCATTGGATGTCCCTTCACAGGGCGCCATCTTTGATGAGCTGTCCATTCACACTACACAATTGCAATGGCGTCATGTATTAGCCAGCCTTCCTGCGCAGGCTGGCCAATCATGATGCTATTGCGTTGTCTAATCAGCGTGTTTGGGCGCTGAATACACAAGTCTGTCACGCCTATGTTCTTGCGGCGCTGATAATGTACGCCCACATTCCTTTGGGACTGCGGCGTCAGGAGTCAACCGGATGTTTCCCAATGTTGGTGTGGAAACTTCCGGACGACACATCACCTTAGGTTGAGGCGCAATTGCGGCGTGTAAATGAGCCTTTGCATTCGGAGGCAACCGTGAAAAACGTGCACACGCACGTTCGGTTGCCTCCGATAACCGCCAAAAGTTGCGGCGTGTAAAGGTACCCTAATGGCACTTCCAGGTTGGAGAAGACCCTGGTGGATCTATATTGGCTAGGGGAAGATCTGGTAGACCTGTCTAGGCTTGGAAAAGACTCTGGTGGACCTATCTAGGCTTGGAGAAGTCCTTGGTGAACCTATCTAGACTGCACAAGATCTATCTTCCTACAGAGCACTTATCCATCAAGTTGCCATAGCTAGAGATCAAGCTAAAGGTCAGTAAAATAAATTAATGTTCCCTAAAAGCAGTTTTAAATTGTCATGAGGAATGAGGAAAGCAAGATTATGGTTTTCTATCTTTTGTGCAAAGGGCATTTTTCTTTTCCAGACAGAAGATTTTGAGCTTTAAGTAAGAAAGACAAAGCTCAAAGAGTTATAAAGACATATAAGAAAAATAATCATCACAGAAGGACGGTGAAATGTGGATATTCACTGTAAAGGTATCAACTTTCTGTAATCTGTTAAAGACCCCATTCATACCAGAGAATGAAGCCAGGAGCATTGTCATTCGCAACGTTTGAGCCTGCGTGGCACCGATATAATACACTGCCAGCCCCGCAGTTATTCCACAAGCTCGTCCGGGATGTAAAAGCATTAACCGATACAAATGGCTGGTGGTAAATGATCATTGTACAAAGGAATCAAGTAAGAGAAAAAGAGCTGTAACTGAAATGCATCAAGTCTCGGTTAAATCATATTTTCACTTTAAGACGACTGAGCCAGGTTTGCTCGAAGCAAGTCCAATCATATGTCAGCTCTTCAATGAGCAAGATTAATTTTCCACTTTTATCACATTAAATCAGCAAAATCGCTAGAAGCATATGAATTGAATGTACATTTATTATTGCAGAGCTCTAATATCAGTGACAGTAATGTGACAAAGACTAGATGTATTTTTTTTTTATTATTTTTTTTTACTTTTTTTCCCCTGCATAATAAGTCATTTATATTATATTACCCGATTCCCTGCGGTGGAGGTATGGAGGTTGTACTCCTGAGACGCATTGGCGCATTTTTTAACGCGGGGTAATTTTTTAGCAAATTAACTTTTAATTTAAGACATCGTCTCTTGCCAAGTCCTTATAAAAATTATTTTACTCCAGTGAAAAATAAAACTGAGAGTAGTTCAGGGTGAGATAAATATATTTTCATTATTTTTAGTTCCTTGGAAAAAATATAATATATATAAAATATGAAATAAATATAATATTGTTATAAATAAAGTTTATAAAAGGGTGGGATATTTTATATTTAAATACATTTTTGACATATTAAAGATTTGCTGCTATTTATTTGATTTAAAGTGTAAATGTCATTTAATTGAAAACAAACAAACAAAACAATACTGCACTGGTTTTTAAAGGAAAATCAAAATTCACATGTAACTGCTATCATTTTCTAATTCCTCGCTCTAAACTCTCTCTATTGATGTACTTCTATTATTTATATTCCCCTCCTATCCTCTGTAAACTTCAAATAAAGAGATTCATTCTATCTGTCAATCACAGTGAATGATCCACTTAGTTGTTCTCTGCTGTCCCCTCCCCATACATGAATATGCATGTCACATATTCACACCACATCACTGCACAGGACATCAGGGGGGAAGCTGTATCCTCCTCTCTGTTCTCTGTGTGCAGCATAACAAGAGGTGAACTACAACACAAAAACTGTCACAGCACAGCAGGAGGATTTTATCTGCTTTACAGAAACAAATAGAGTCTAGATAAGGCAGACATGCAGTAGCTCTCTCCCTCCATGGTGATATCAACTGAACAGACCTGTGAGTGAAACCTGACACTGCACTGTTAGCAAAGGGAGGAGGGAGGAGAGAGCTGCTGAGAGGGAGTGCATAATTAGGTGACAGTTTATACACCACAGGACTAATTGTCTCTGCTTATAATGGGGCAGGACTAATGGGTCTGACAATGGTGATAACATGGAAACTACAAAAGATACAATAATAATTTTACTTGTTTTTAAGAGGTCTGCACAGGCCCTATTCAAGGGTAATAATATTAGTATCATACTGAAAAATGACCTGACAGTGTCGCTTTAATGATGGGTCATATAGAAGCTAAGATAATGCTTTTTTTGAGCCATATGACTTATGTGCTCACTAGGGATGAGCGAGTACCGTAGTATTCGGAATCGCTATACCTGCAACGAGTAGGTCCCAGTACTCGGTACTCATTGCGAGTATAGTGATTCTTGAGTATTACTGCAAAAGTCCTGTAAAAGAGAAGAAAAGTGGTTACAAAATAAAAAAATCGGATACTCACCTTAACCGACGGCTGCACCGGGACCGGCCGATGGACATCTATGCATGGAAAAGGACGTTTCACTCTCCCAGCCATTCAGATGGCTGGGAGAGATCTGGCCAATCAGATGCCGCCACGTCACAATCACGTGATCACTAGCGGCCACCTGATTGGCCAGATGGAATGGTCCTCGGTGTGCTTTTGCAGTATATCTATTGATGTCTGACAGCGCGGCGTGTTTGTGAGGCCGAAATCGTGCTGTTTTGCATACGTTGCACCAATGAGCGCTGACACGTGATTTCGCCGACAGACACGATTAGGCAATTATATAGTAGATGGTGGCTCAGTGGTTAGCACTGTATATTGTGGCTCAGTGGTTAGCACAGTATACGCTCACTCAGTATTTAGCACTGTATATGGAGCCTCAGTGGTTGGTACTGTATATGGTGGCTCAATAATTAGAAAAGTAATGTGGCTCAGTGGTTAGCACTGTATACGGTGGCTCAGTGGTTAGCAGTGTATACAGTGACTCAGTGATTAGCACTGTATGGTGGTTCAGTGGTTAGCACTGTATAGGGTGGCTCAGTGGTTAGCAATGTATATAGTGGCTCAGTGGTTAGCACGGTATGGTGGCTCAGTGGTTAGCACTGTATGGTGGCTCAGCGCAGGATGGAGGCACAGTGGTCAGCACAGGATGGAGGCAGAGTGGTCAGCGCAGGAAAGAGGCAAAGTGGTCAGCGCAGGATAGAGGCAGAGTGGTGAGCGCAGGATAGAGGCTCAGTGGTGAGCGCAGGATGATGGCAGAGTGGTCAGCCCAGGATGGAGGCTCAGTGGTCAGCCCAGGATTGAGGCTGAGTGGTCAGCTCAGGATGGAGGCTGAGCGGTCAGCGCAGGATGGAGGCTGAGTGGTCAGTGCAGGATGGAGGCTGAGCGGTCAGCACAGGATGAAGGCTGAGCAGTCAGCGCAGGATGGAGGCTGAGAGGTCAGCGCAGGATAGAGACTCAGTGGTCAGCACAGGATGGAGGCTCAGTGGTGAGCGCAGGATGGAGGCTCAGTCGTGAGCGCATGATGGTGGCAGAGTGGTCAGCATAGGATGGATGCTCAGTGGTCAGCCCAGGATCAAGGCAGAGTGGTGAGCGCAGGATGGAGGCAAAGTGGTGAGTGCAGGATGGAGGCTCAGTGGTGAGCACAGGATGGAGGCTGAGCGGTCAGCGCAGGATGGAGGCTGGGTGGTCAGCACAGGATGGAGGCTGGGTGGTCAGCGCAGGGTGGAGTCTCAGTGGTCAGCACAGGATGGGGGTGCAGTGGTTAGCGCAAGATGAAGGCTCAGTGGTCAGTGCAGAATGGCGGCGCAGGAAGGAGGCTCAGTGATCAGCGCAGGATGGAGGCTCAGTGGTCAGCGCAGGATTGATGCTCAGTGGTCAGCACAGGATGGAGGCTGGGTGGTCAGCGCAGGATTGAGGCTCAGTGGTCAGCGCAGGGTGGAGGCTCAGTGGTCAGTGAAGGATGGAGGCTGGGTGGTCAGCGCAGTGTGGAGGCTTAGTGGTCAGCGCTGGATGGAGGTTGGGTGGTCAGCACAGGATGCAGGCCGGGTTGTCAGTGCAGAATGGAGGCTGGGTGGTCAGCGCAGAATGGAGGCGCAGTGGTCAGCGCAGGATGGAGGCTCAGTGGTCAGTGCAGGATGGAGGCTCAGTGGTCAGTGCAGGATGGAGGCTCAGTGGTCAGTGCAGGATGGAGGCTCAGTGGTTAGCGCAGGATGAAGACTCAGTGGTCAGCACATGATGGAGGCTGGGTGGTCAGCACAGGATGGAGGCTGGGTGGTCAGCACAGGGTGGAGGCTCAGTGATCAGCACAGGGTGGAGGCTCAGTGATCAGCACAGGATGGGGGCGCAGTGGTTAGCGCAAGATGGAGGCTCAGTGGTCAGCGCAGAATGGAGTCTGGGTGGTCAGCGCAGGGTGGAGGCTTAGTGGTCAGCGCTGGATGGAGGCAGGGTGGTCAGCGCAGGATGCATGCTGGGTGGTCTGCCGGCAGGTTGAAGTGATGTGCACAGAGCCTATCACATGACCCGCTCATTACCTGCTGTAGCTTCCAGCGGCAATGATCAGGTGCGGGTGAGACCGGAGCAGAATGGAGCGGGAGCGGACGGCAATGACCGGATGCAAGTGAGAGCGATGCGGAATGGAGCGGGAGGGGGCGGCAATGACCGTGTGCGGGTGAGAGCGATGCGGAATGGAGGGGAGGGAGCGGCTATGACTGGGTGCAGGTGAGAGTCATGCGGAGTGGAGCGGGAGGGGGCAGAAATGACCAAGTGCAGTTGAGAGAGATGCGGAATGGAGCGTGAGGGGGCGGCAATGACTGGGTGCAGGTGAGAGTGATGCGGAATGGAGAGGAAGGGTGCGGCAATGACCGGGTGTGGGTGAGAGCGATGGAGTGGGCGGGTGCGGGCAGGAGGAGGCTGACAGCTCGGCATGTCTGTGGGGCCAAAATCGTGCACCGCGCGGCTGTTTTGCATACGCTGCACTCATTGGTTGTCGTGGCTGGCGACGAGCAATGAGTACTGGCGCGCGATTTCCGTGACAGACAGAGAACATTAGGAGATTATATAGTAGAAAATTTAAGAGTTGTCTAATTTATGAAAAATAAAAAAAAATGTGTATCCTCTTTTAGAGGTGTATAAAAGAGAAGTGCTTTATTTAGTAAACTAGTTGTTGGACAGAATGGGGAATAGTTACAGACAATATTTTCTTACTTTGGAGGACATATCCTGGCCTGAATTTCATAATTAAACCACTGATTTCAATGTACAGGACATAGTGCAATACTTAAAGTGTAAACACTCTTTAAATTTTATTTAATAATGTAGAGAAAGTGATTATAATAAACTTTCAAATATACTTCACATGTGAAATCTGAAAGAAAACCTTTCAAAAACCTTCCAGAAGATGTCCCCACTAGGCTGTTTCTAAATCTGACATATGCTGGTTGTCAGGGAAATCCGTCTTCCGCTCCACACAATTAATATGGCCATACAAAGGTGGGGTGCTGTTATGAACTGATGACTCAGGAGTAACATTCATTCCATAGAAGTCATTGGTAACTGTATTGACTGCAATCCCTGACTACACACCGCAACTAGAAGTAGCCGTGGGATGTAACTAATCAGACCTAGACACCTCTGCACAGCCGGAGAACTAACTGCTCCTAAAGATGGATGTAGGAAAAGCTATCTTGCCTCAGAGCAGAACCCCAAAAGAATAGCAAGCTCCCAAAAATATTAACTGGAAAACAAGAGAAAGAAAAACATACACAGGCAGAGTAAAAGGTTTAGCAAAAGAGACCAAACTAGCTATATAGGAAAGACAGGATATAATACTATTGCGGTCAGTATAAAACACTATAAAA
Organism: Allobates femoralis; assembly: GCA_033576535.1. Lineage (NCBI taxonomy): Eukaryota > Metazoa > Chordata > Amphibia > Anura > Aromobatidae > Allobates > Allobates femoralis. The sequence goes on along the minus strand of JARQOC010000010.1, from coordinate 94,610,906 downwards.
AACCACTAACAGCAGATAGTACAAAAATTACCGTGACTCACTAAGACTCGGTGCCCTCTATATCTGCAGATTTCTATAAATCAAATGTCAGCAGAACTGGAAATAACAGATAATAGTGAATCGTAAAATTCCTAGGAAGAAAACTTCATAACTGAGAGCAGATAAACAAATATACAGACTAAATTGCAAACCCACAATTCAGAATAAGACAAAACATAAGCAGAACCTTAAGTACACAAAAGTGTGCCACAAAATATCAAAAGAACATCCACTTAGCTTGCAAAGAATTCCACAGAGCAGAAGAAAACAGAGAGATGTGAACTCTTCCAGGAACCAAAGACAACTGGCAATGATTGATCCACTTCAAACCATTAAATGCTGCAAGAACCAGAAAGCCAATCATCACCATCACCTGTGAAGCCCACACAGTCAGCTGCATCACCAGCAACAACCACCGGAGGGAGCTCCAATGAATTCACAACAGGGTGCCTATACAGAGAGCCACAGCTGATCAATGAATCTGCAGTTTACCTTGTCAGGCTGTCAGCACACAGCTCCTGTGATATTATCAGACTCCTCTCCATTCACATCACTCTGCTCTATGTTATCAGCTGATGGTCTCCGCACAGCTGATTGCACAGAGTAGAGCGATGTGAATGGAGCCGTGTGCTGACAGCCTGACGAGCTAAATTGCAGATATATTGCTCAACTGTGGCTCACTCTGTAAGCCCCTCCCCCTTCCTTATATGGCTGTAGTCAGTGTGTGGAGCCGAAGATTGATCTCCCTGGCAACAAGCATATGTCAGGTTTAGAAACAGCCTAGTGGGGACATCTTCTAGACGGTTTGTAAAATGTTTTCTTCCGGATTTCACTTATTAAGTATATTTGAAAGTTTATTATAATCACTTGCTCTACATTATTACATACAAATTTAAACAATGGATACACTTTACATTTTCCTGTGGTGATGCTGCAGAGAAAATAAACAGACCAAAGTAGAAGAATGAGAAGGTTGAAGCCCACATTCACTTTCACATCTCCATTTATTATGTAGAATTTAACTAAGTTTTAAAGAGAATTTGTCAGCAGGTTTGTACTATATAATCTGACTGCAGCATAATGTATAAACAGACACTTTGATTCCAGTTTATTGGGTGCAGCAGTTTTCTCTGCTGCCAATACAGCAGTGCTCTGAATACTGAGCCCTGTATAACCCTGCCCACACCACTGCTTCATAGCTGTCTGTACACATTGTAAATGAATAAACATTTAACTAATCAGTGGCAGGGGTGGGGTTATACAAAGCAGGAGGTATAGGATGCACAAGATGTCTAGTCCTGTAATGATAATCTCCTGCTAATAAAACACTCATTTTATTGAAACAGCAACACAGCCCGTAAATGGCTAGAATATTGCTCTTAGCTCCTACATCGTGTTGCTCTCAGATAACATAGCATAAACATGTTGAGATATTACTTTTAAGGAAATGTAAACTTCTGCATAAAATGCTGTCCTGTAGTCAGGAATGTAGTACAGGACTAAGGCAGCAAGTTGAAGATTTAACCAGACAGTGGAATGGCTTGGCTGGCAGAGATTAGCCTCATACTCAGGCTGACAGCAGACAAAAGAATGGAGGAGGAGAGGAGATGCAGGAGGAGAGTCATAGAAAGCCAAGGCATTAGGATGAAATGAACACCATGTCAGATAAGAACAAAATAAAAACGTATTGCTTAGGGTATAAGGGTCTTTAAAGGGAACCTGTCACCCAAATCACCCTTGTAAGCTGTAAATACATGTCCCTGAAGCATTACACTACAGTCCTACACATCCCTTTGTGGTGTTTAGTTCAATATGAAAGTGCACTTTAGTCGTTTGCAAACTTACTAAATCCATGCCAGTGGGGCGTTCCCAAGCCTCCTTGTCTGCGAGGCGGTTCCCCTGTGTGCCGCTGTATTACGCCTAATGGGCGTTTTTTCAAACTTTCTAGCGCGGGCACGATTCATAATCTCGTGCCCGCATCGTCACGGTCATGTGATGCCGTGACGCGTCATTTCCGGGCGGCTGGGTCGCTGCTGTCTGACGCGCACTGGCCAACTTCAGCGCATGCGCAGATCGCTTGCTGAAGTCGGCCGGTGCGCGTCAGACAGCAGCGACCCAGCCGCCCGGAAATGACGCGTCACGGCATCACATGACCGTGACGATGCGGGCACGAGATTATGAATCGTGCCCGCGCTAGAAAGTTTGAAAAAACGCCCATTAGGGCGTAATACAGCGGCACACAGGGGAACCGCCTCGCAGACAAGGAGGCTTGGGAACGCCCCACTGGCATGGATTTAGTAAGTTTGCAAACGACTAAAGTGCACTTTCATATTGAACTAAAACACCACAAAGGGATGTGTAGGACTGTAGTGTAATGCTTCAGGGACATGTATTTACAGCTTACAAGGGTGATTTGGGTGACAGGTTCCCTTTAATAAGTTTGGTCAGGAGTGATGATATGGACTGTGTTATACAGACCCGCACTGCTTCACAAAGGAGACGGTCAAGTGATGTATGTACGTCACAAATGGCTTTATTAGTTCTGACGCGTTTCAGAGTCAGACCCGACTTCTTCCTCAGGGAGCCAACAGATTGTTGCCTCCCTAAGGAAGGAGTCGGGTCTGACTCCAAAACACGTTGGAAAATAAAGAAGCCATTTGTGATGTACATCTCTTGACCGTCTACTTTGTGCAGCAGCGTGGGTCCGTATAACACAGTCCATATCATCACTCCTAACCACATTTCACCGTTGATGTGTGGACCCTGCAGCGGTCATTTTCTTACATGTATTCTAGATGTGTGCTACACAACCCTCCAAGGTAAGCAACTGACAGTTCGGAGTTCCATATAATATTGTGCTAAGACCTTATTTACGCCCTCTTCCTTTATAGTTTTGCGTGTTGCCATTTAATAAGTATAGTACATGCTGGTCTTAGCTGAAATCCATGATTGAGGGTCAAACAAAACATCGGTGCAACCTGTGCAACGGCCAAGAGGCTATAGACGAAGGGGGTATATTTTTATCTCTAAAGCAGTAGGAATCTTGCATTATAGTAAGCTATTTGACTGAAAAGGACTTGTATACTTGTCTTGAACAGGAGCTCTCTTCTATGTGTGTCGGCCAGTGCAGGGACTGAAAAGGTCAGGGTTCTGTGTATGTGTAAAATCAATGACCTGGGTGACATAGTGCTATAGGGATGTAATATCTGGCAACAGGTTCACTAGCACTTATGTGGAGCCCACTGGGACGGGTAACTCGGTGCCGGACCGGTGTACTGCTGGGGGATGTCACGGCGGTCCTGGTCCGGACCGTGTCCCGGGCCCGCACAATAAAATGGGGGTTATTTACAGGGGATTTGTCACTCGTGATGCCACCCACTATATGCGGCCAGTAATGGGGCCGCCGCTGCTGCAGAACCTCTGGGGATGATGGAATAGCAGCTTGGATAGAATAGTTCCTGTGGGTAGAACTGGGTTCCCCGGGGCAGTGGTAGTAGTAGTTAAAGTCTGTGAGGATAGTTATTGATGCTGCAGGAGAGTAGGGGTAGCAGTAGAGATGATGAGAGTAGAGGTAATCGCAGTATATGAGGGCAAGTGGGGCTTCAGTATAAGGATGACACACACACTCACGGTTTCTGTTGTTCTTCAAGTCTTTACTTGCAGATGGTATAACACAGTATTGTCCACGGAGTCTGTAGCAGGTTGCTCCCACCCTGACCGGGTCCTTGGCTTCCTACTTAAGCGCTGTGTGTGGCCCTGCTGCTTGTAGCTGAACTGCTGGCCCTGTCTCTGCTCACGGGTACCAATCTGCTGGGCAACTTGAGTCCTCTGTGTCCCTGACCCCTCCGTGTTGCTTTGCTATGGTACAGTGAAGATGGTGGACCTTCACTATGCCGGTGTTTACTGTCCTGTCTGTCTCAGGCACAGCCTCGGATCCGGTATCTGTCTTAAGCGCCTCTCCGGGGTTAAGTTTGGGGTAACTCTTTATCCCGGGGATGTTCCTCTGTTACTCTGTCTCCTTTCCTCAAACCTCTCAGGACCTCCACTGACACTTGACTCTGCTCCTGCTCCAGACTCAAACTGAACTAACTGTCACTCCTGCTCTGTGGTAAACAACTTAGCTCCTCCCACTAGTGCAGGTGCCACCTAAGCTCCTCCCACTTTGTAGTGTTGTGTGGGGAGTAAATGTCGGGCCCCACAGGACTGGGGTACTCGGTACCGGACCGGACTGTACTGGGGAAGTCACAGGTGGCTTGGTCCGGACCGTGTCCCTGGCTCGGCAATAAAGGGGAATTATTTACAAGGGGATTTGTCACAGGTGACGCCACCCACTTGGTGCGGCCAGTGATGGGGCCGCCGCTGCTGCAGAACCTCCGGGGGTGATGGAATGGCAGCAGAGATGGTATAGTTGCAGTGGGGAGAACTGTATCCCCCGGGGCAGTATGGGTTAAGTCTATCCTGTGTAGATGTAGCACACTTACTTGCAGGCACTGCAGGGATCTCTCCTCCTGGCTGGTGCTGGCAGGCTGGATCTGTAGGGAGGAACGGTCTGCAGATAGAGACTGACAAGAGAGGCAATTCAGGGTTTTCCAAAGCTTTACTTGTTGTTCTCTCTCAGCAGGTTACAAGTCATTTGCAGTTCTTACAGCACAGTTCTTAGTACACGGTTGCATTCTCCCTTTCCAGGTTCCCTTCTCTCCTGCAGCCAGGCCTCTCTCTCCCTGTGACCCCTCACACAGTCTTTAGTGTCCCTTTCCGGGCTGTTGCATTCTCTTTCTCTATGTTGTGCGACACTGGACAGTATGGCGGTGGCTCGGGCTTCTGTGAGTCCTAGTATGTCACTGAGCTGCATGTCCTTTGGGTTAGGGATCCCAATCTGAAACTCAGACCCCTCGTCGTGTTGTCTGGGGATGCCGGGTGAACTACGGTCCCTTTTAGAGCCGACACTCTACTTTAGCCCAGCCTCCAGTATTCCTCAGCACTAGGATACCAGACTCCTTCTCTCTGTTCCTTTCTGTATATAGGAGGGCTACTCCGCCTGCAGTTGGTTGCTTTAGCTGTGTGTCTAGGGCCCCGGGTTACACCGTCCCTCTGGGCTCTCTCACACTCCTGGTGGCATCAATGTCGGACGGGCTTTCCCTCCCATCTGGCTCGCACTGGCTCAGTACGGATCTGCACTCCTCGGCCTTGCACTCGCAGGACGTGTGGCTCTCTCCTGCTCAGCTTCAGCTCAACCTCCTGCTGTTCTCTGGCCTTTTCATCTCAGCCTACTGTGGCCTACTCTTGGGTCTTTACAGCTCGGCTCACTCCGGCCTACTGAACTCCTTCACTCCTCCCCCTTCCTATATACTGTCCGTCACCTGAACTTCTGGTGTGCCCAACCCACTCCTCTGATCCACCATCCCTCCGATCTCATATAGTCTCTAATCTCAGGGCTGGATGTAACCTCTCTGACACATGGGTTGTGTGGGCTGTGAGGGTGTTAGTGTTTAACAATGTCCTACCTGCCTGGCTGCAGTTCCCTTTGTGGCCTCCTGGACGCAGGGGCGCCACATAAACCTGTGTTGATGTTTCTGTGGCACATTAACCCTTGGGGTGCCACACTTACAGAAGTGTGCTAGCAGATTGCAACACAATGTACAGTATACTATGTATTGAAATGCAGGCATGGTCATGTGTGTATCAAAGGTGTGTGGGGGGCACATAAGGGGGTTGTTCTGGGTGCAAAATTCACAGCAGTGGAAATTTCAAAAGAAGGAAAGAGAAAGTGTAGCAGGAAATGAGGAGCATTGCAAATGCCATAGACTTCTGTTGGAGTGCCTTGAATCTCCAGGTGTGCAAAATTTTGAAATGTGTATGAGTCACAAGACATTAATGCACTTAAATCCTGCAGAAGATCAGGTAGCCATTGACCCCATGGGTTTTCATCATGTCAGCCCATGGTACAGAAATAATTAAATCTCTGCATGGCACCAACTGTTCCACTCCACTCAGTCAACAGGAAAGAAGAGGCCTCGGCTGTTTGGATCAGTTGAGTATAAACCTTTTTTGGGTGGTGGAGAGTAGCAAAAAGGCTACATAATTTTTTTTGGAGGGGGCATTCTTACTTTTTAAAGATGCTCTAATGGACACGTATACTTTCTAAAAAGAATATTATTTGTTTTAACGGGAACACAGGAGGATTTATACGTCACTAGATGGCCCGATTCTAACGCATCGGGTATTCTAGAATATGTATGTAGTTAGCATACTGTGACTGACAGAACTTGTTCAGTTAACGTGAGTGAACTACATATATATATATATATATATATATATATAGCAGCGCTATGGTATATGGTGGTACATTACAGTACATGTATAGCATCACTATAGTATATGACGGTACATTTCAGAAAATGTATAGCAGCACTATAGTATTGGCGGTACATTACAGCACATGTATAGCAGCACTATAGCGTATGGTGGTACATTACAACACATGTATAGCAGCACTGTAGTATATGGCGGTACATTACAGCACATGTATAGCAGCACTATAGTATATTGCGGTACATTACAGCACATGTATGGCAGCACTATAGTATATGGCGGTACATTACAGTACATGTCAACACAAAGCACCCACTGACCTTGTGGAGACCAGTGGAGGATAACACTGCGGGCACCAGTTAAAGCACTCAAACACAGTGAAACCCAAGGTGCATTGCTCCCTAGAATTTGAATATGCAGATGAAGTCCATGGAGCCTCGGTTAAGAGTCTACAACATGGACACCAGCCAGTTATCCCACCAGGGAAGGGCCTAGCCCAGGGTATTAGTAGCCCTTAAGTCACTATCCAGCCCTTGCGAGCTTGAAGATATGGCCAGAGTTTTACCATGGACTAGGTATCCAACCACAGACAGCTGTTTCGGGGTTGTTGCCCCTCATCAGTGTGGTGCAGGATTCTAGCTGGGTGGGAGCAATGCTTGATAGACAGACATCACAAAGCACCCAAAGCACCAACTGGGCTGGATAGTGACTTAAGGGCTACTAATACCCTGGGCTAGGTCCTTCCCTGGTGGGATAACTGGCTGGTGTCCATGTTGTAGACTCATAACCGAGGCTCCATGGACTTCATCTGCATATTCAAATTCTAGGGAGCAATGCACCTTGGGTTTCACTGTGTTTGAGTGCTTTAACTGGTGCCCGCAGTGTTATCCTCCACTGGTCTCCACAAGGTCAGTGGGTGCTTTGTGATGTCTGTCTATCAAGCATTGCTCCCACCCAGCATCCTGCACCACACTGATGAGGGGCAACAACCCCAAAACAGCTGTCTGTGGTTGGATACCTAGTCCATGGTAAAACTCTGGCCATATCTTCAAGCTCGCAAGGGCTGGATAGTGACTTAAGGGCTACTAATACCCTGGGCTAGGTCCTTCCCTGGTGGGATAACTGGCTGGTGTCCATGTTGTAGACTCTTAACCGAGGCTCCATGGACTTCATCTGCATATTACAGTACATGTATAGCAGCACTATAGTACATGGCGGTACATTACAGTACATGTATAGCAGCACTATAGTATATGGCGGTACATTATAGCACATGTATAGCAGCGCTATGGTATATGGCGGTACATTACAGCACATGTATAGCAGTGCTATGCTATATGGCCGTACATTACAGTACATGTATAGCAGTTCTATAGTATATGGCGGTACATTACAGTACATGTATAGCAGCACTATAGTATATGGCCGTACATTATAGCACATGTATAGCAGCGCTATGGTATATGGCGGTACATTACAGCACATGTATAGCAGTGCTATGGTATATGGCCGTACATTACAGTACATGTATAGCATCACTATAGTATATGGCATATGGCAGCACATTACAGCACATGTATAGCAGCGCTAAAGGATATAGCAGTACATTAAAGTACATGTATAGCAGAGCTATGGTATATGGTGGTACATTACAGCACATGTATAGCAGCGCTATAGTATATTGCGGTACATTACAGCACATGTATAGCAGCGCTATAGTATATGGCCGTACATTACAGTACATGTATAGCAGCGCTATGGTATATGGTGGTACATTACAACACATGTATAGCAGCGCTATGGTATATGGCGGTACATTATAGTACATGTATAGCAGCACTATAGTATATGGCGGTACATTACAGTACATGTATAGCAGCCCTATGGTATATGGCGGTACATTACAGCACATGTATAGCAGCCCTATGGTATATCGCGGTACATTACAGCACATGTATAGCAGCACTATGGTATATGGTGATATTCCGGCCCCCCACTCCTCCTGGCCCCCGCTCCACCACAGTAAAAGTAAAAAAATCCTCAGGATACTCACCTGTCCGCTGGCTCGCTCCACCTTCGTCTTCTAGGTCCTACAGGCCTTTACGACCTGTCGTTGCCTGGGAAACCGATCAGCTGAGCTAACTGCCGGGGGACAGGATGGAGTAGGGGGGTAGGATGGTGGCAGGGGGGGTCAGGATGGAGCGAGCGGGGCAGGATGGAGCCGAAGGTGCAGGATGGAGCTGGGAGGGCAGGATGGAGGCGGCGGGGCAGGATGGAGGCGGGGGGCAGGATGGAGCGAGCGGGGCAGGATGGAGCGATCAGGGCAGGATGGATGTGGGGGACAGGATGATGCAGGGGGGCGAGATGGATGCGGGGCAGGATAGATGCAAGGGGGGCAGGATGGATGCGGGGGGGCAGGATGGATGCAGGGAGGCAGGATGGATGCAGGGGGGCAGAATGGATGCAGGGGGGGCAAGATGGTTGCTGGGGGGCAAGATGGATGCGGGGGGCAGGATGGATGTGGGGGGACAGGATGGAGCTGGGGGAGCAGAATGGAGGCAGGAGGCAGGATGGAGCAAGCAGGGCATGGAGCTAGGGGGGCAGGATGGAGCCAGGGGGCCGGATGGTGATGGAGGGGTGGGATGGAGCCGGCGGGGGGCAGGATGGCAGGATGGTGGCGGGGGGCAGGATGGTGGTGGGGGGTCAGGATGCAGCGAGCGGGGCAAGATGGAGCCGGGGGAGCAGGATGGATGCGGCAGGGCAGGATAGAGCGAGCGGGTCAGGACAGAGTGAGACGGGCAGGACGGAGCAAGCGGGGCAGCATGGAGCCGGGAAGGGGGGCAGGATGAAACGGGGGGGCAGGATGGAGCTTAGGGGGCAGGATTGGTGTGTGGGGCAGGATGGAACTGGGGTGGTAAGATGGATGTGGGGGGCAGAATGGATGCAGGGGGTCAGGATGGTGCCGGGGGGGCAGGATGGCTGCGGGGGTGGACAGGATGGATACAGGGGGGAAGGATGGCTGCAGGGGGGCAGGATGGCTGCGGGGGGGCTACATGTGACATGTGTATAGCGACATGTGACAGGGTGGGCTGTATGACGTCACATCAGCCCGCCCTGTCACATGACAGCTGTACAAGGAGAAGACGGGTGAGAACAGCGGGAGGCGTGGAGGTAGGCAGGAAGGTGAGGAAGGAGGCAGGGAGGTGAGGAGAGAGGCAGGGATGCAGGGAGGCGAGGAGGGAGACAGCGGGTACTGGTGCCGGGGGTCGCCGCGGCCGTACATGTAGCCTGGCAACAGCAACGCTATGCATCGCTGTCGCCTGGTTACAGCTACTGTATAATCTAATTTTGAATGTGCACGGCTTTTTGCATACGCGGCGCTCATTGTTTTCCGCTGCTAGCGGCAGCCAATGAGCGCTGGCGCGCGATTTCGGCGTCAGACAGACACGATTAGGAGATTATATAGTAGATAAATGAGAACTAAAGGGGTATTATTGCTGGGTTACAGAACAGAACACACTACATTGTCTCTGGCGGAAGCTAATCATATTATGCCACTGGTCCAAAGAAACCAGTTGTCAACTTCTGATTTATAAGCCTTTGCTTAAAAGGGTTATCCAGGTTTGGGGTGCAAGTCTGTAGTCACTCTATGTGACTGCAGACCTTTAAATCCATACAGTGTGCACAGTGTACATTGTCAGGATTTCCCTATACTGGCGCTGTGAATGGGTGTTTTGTTACCGCTAGTATGTGATTTGCATTCTTCCGGCCACATTCCGACTAGTCATGTCCAATCTAGTTCAATTGAATTGTAATAACTGAGGATGCACACATCCAGACAGCATGTTTCCACTTGTATGCAAATCACTTACGTGTGGTTCTCCTCTGCTGCCTGTAAAAATTCCAGTACTGAAGGACCCGACAATGTGCATTGTACGCTCTGCAATCATATAGAGTGACTGCAGACTTGATTCCCAAACCTCAACAGCCCCATTAAACTCAATATATGGAAAAGCATATCCCTGACCCTTAATGGACTAAACTTAACGGGAGACAGTCGATCAGATTTTCTAGAACGTTCCTTTGAAAAGACATGATTAGTTTTGGCTCACTGAACATAGTACTGATATCTTGCTTTTTATTATTTCTAAGCTAACATTTCAATATATTAGAGCAATATGTGTAGTTATTGATCATTGTTCTAATCAATAGTGCAGGACATAGGAAACATTCTAAGAGAGCAACAGAAGATGTTTTATAATGGCTAAATAGGGCTAAGAAATGTTTAAAAATTTAGACCACGGATAGAGAAACTTGCTCAGAAGTGATGTAACAGAGTCAAATCCACATGAGGGACTAAATAATACATCACATAGAGGTTGAGGAGCGGGTGATGAATACATTTGCTGACATCATCTGAGATTTTCAAGTTTCTCTTGACTTTTTCCTATTTTGCATAGCAAATTTAAATCAGAAGCACAGCCCGGCTTAGGAGTGTAAAGATAGAGATCCCACACAGTGACATCTGTTTCAACCTTCTGGGTCTCATCTTTGTTCTGTTATTTTCTGGCGTCTTGAGGGTGCCCCTGGAAAGAATCACATGCTAGTCACAGAAAGCAACAGCAGCAGATCGTGGGCAGAGAAATTATATATCCTACACTTTGGAAATCAAAGCAAATGATACTTACAGTTTGAATTTGTATAAGAAAAGGAGAAATGCAACTCTCTGAAAAGTCCTAATAGTCTATATAGTTACTAAAGGGCCCAGTCAATCAAGAAGAGTTCAGCTATTAGAACTTGTGATGCTAGTCACTACTCACAGGCTAGCCATAAGGTTGGGTAGTCAGGAGGTCCGGGGTCAGATATCATGAGGGCTCAAAATAGGGGTAAGACAAAGGCATGGTCAAAACTCCAGGAAGGTAGCAGATCAAGACAAAGGGGCTAAGCAAATGGACAGTCAAAGGTCAGACATTGACAGATCAGACACCAAGCACAGGAAAAAGGCACACATAAACCACCAATCTGAAGACTGCATCTGGCAGTGATTGACCTCTGCCAGACAGTTAAAAAGCCAGGTAATCACCCCAAAGGGCCACACCTGAATAATATCCAGCAGCCCAGGCCCATGATAAGGCTACAAAGCAATCCTCAATTGCATGGGAATGGCCCAGGCTGCTCCAATCACAGATTGGGTGGCTTGGCGGTCACTCTGTGCTTTGGCAGCCCAGCACGCCCCAGCCATCTATTGGGTGATTGACCGCTCACTCCCAGCGTACTTATGATTCAATGAAAGGCTGATTCATGACAGAACTTTTGCTGACTAGCAGAGGGTGCTACAGGAGAGTTTATTTGGTTATATATTGGTTATATGTAAAAATTGATGGGCCATGTCCATCAGAGAGGTAAACGTTATAATTCACCGACTTTCCACCCACCTTTGCCATTTCTGGACCCATCTCAATGATATCGGTATGCCCTAGCACTTCAGAGCGAAAAATGATCTATTCTAGTCTACCAATAGATAAGGGATATTGTTCCAGATGTATAGCAAAATGTTATTTATTCCTGATTCCAACAAATAAGAGGTCACTTCTCTGCCCCTGATGAAGCAGTTACCACAATAGAAATATGTGAAACGTAAGTCGGGTTAACTTTTGTCTGTGCGATTATTTGTAGGAATCAGTACGCCGACCGCTCACCAACCAAATCTTTTTTTTTTGGTATGTTGGTATGTATTGGGGAGCCGTGCACTCACTATGAATGTTTTATATTTAATTTGTGCATACGGCTCTACAAGTTGAACTTTTCACAAAGTCATTAAATTCTTCTTTAAAACATTTACGTCAGTATACCATATTCCATGCTATATGTTTTCATGTTGAGGTTATTTAAATATGCACAGGCACTTTGTAATGGGCATCATGCAATTGGATATCTTTTTGCTCTGTAGTTCAATCACTTGATTTATTCATATAGACCACAGTTGTCAATTTCAACGGTAACTTAACCTATAATTGTGATCTTTCTGTACTGGTATATTTTGTGTATCTGGCATGAAATATACTATCTCAGAGCAAAACAACACATCCTGTTGTGAGCTACACTATGGGCAACAGGAGGTTGAGGCAGCATCTGCACAGCCGATCCGTTTTATTTCTACCTATAACCAAGAGTGAGGGTCAATGCGGGATGAGTTGAGCAGACATTGGCCTGTTTTACAATCTGACCCTATCCTCAAGGATTCCTTATCTGAGAGACCGTTATTGACCACTAGGCGGTCACGTAATTCGAAAGATATATTAGTCTGGAGCCACTATGTCCCTAGAACACCAAACCCCTTCGGCTCCGGAGGCCCTCTGAGGGGGTGTTACCCTTGTGGCCACTGTGTTACTTGTGTGAATGTCCAGCGCATTGGTTCCTTCACCTCCTCCGATAGCCTACGTACCTTTCAGATCAGACTATATATCATGTGGGACAAGCAATGTGGTATATTATGCCATATGTGCTTGCCCACTGATATATGCTGGCATGACGTGTTGGGAGCTGAAGAGGAGAGTGAGGTAGCATGTGAGGGACATTGTGGCAGCACTCACAATGTAGGATAGGGCCACCATGAAAACACTGCTGTGACATTTCTTGGGATCCATCATCCTATTGGTTAGAGGGATTGACGTTTTACATGGTGGGATCTGAGGTGGTGACACTAGGAGATTGCTCGCGCAGTGTGAAACGCGGTAGATAGTGGCTCTTGACACTATGTCACCGCGTGGCCTTAATGAACATCTGATGTTCACCTCCTTCCTTTGGCCATCACCGTCCGACCTAACCTGGGTACTCGCACCCATTCTTACAAGCAAGATCCAATTGAATTCGCTTTATCACTATATGATTTTACGGGTTAATATTTTTGGTTTACATATCTGCCTGCTCTCTAATTGGGATGTTTGTAATGTCTGCGGTGATTTTATTGGACCCGAACAGATGATGTTTGGAGATACACAGTGGCACTGGAAGCTGTGCAATGGACTAATCGGAAGTTTTATAATCACTGATCCAGCTACACTGAATATCAAATGATGCTATTCAGTTCAGCTGGATCAGTGATTATTGACTTTGTTTGATGCGTTCCGGTCTTTTTGACTAAAGGATGTGTGCCACGTGAACAATGGGTTTATAATCGGAAGTTTTAGATGTATGGGACATTTAAACAGCTGGATGCATATAATATCTATTAATTTACACTTTACCGTTATATATATGTCCATTGCGGATTTATGTTCATGGATGCTATTTAGTTATATCTATACTGTATCTATACTGTATTCTAATTCACCACTTCTACCGAAGTGGCCTCAGTATAGTCTACATTTTTATTCTGATTTTAAAACATAAATTTTGATCTCAATTCTTTATTTTAAACTTGTATCCTATGTTAACCCCTTAGTTTGTAATAAATTTATCAACCACATAGTAACATAACCCCGTTGGTATTTGTCAAACAAAGACATATTTTAATAAACATCTCAGAGAAGGGTTAAACTTAGAGTTGTGGGTAGACTTATTACTTGAAGCCATAGTCAATGATTTAGTCAAGCCGACAATGCCATTACCATTTAATATACCCATGGGTGAACTTCACGTGGTGCTCCAGTCATTGCAGCAACTCAAAGTATATGCTAGCTTGGGTGCACCCTGAACATACAACTATTCGAGCATGTATACTGTTGACAACTGTACCTTCACTGAATTTATGTACTTTTCTTTCTCACTTGGTGCCTATGTATTTGATGTATGGACACAGACTCTAGTAGTGTATCTAATTTGTGCTGTATCCAATCCACTGTGCGCCTCATGTATTTTGATGGTATGGACACAGAACTCCTAGTGGTGTATCTAATTTGTGCTGTATCAATCTCATTGGTGCCCTCATGTATATTTGATGGTATGAATATTCCCCTTCTGCTTGTAACTTAGAATATGCATTTTCTCCACCTGCCATTGTCCTGTCCTGCTGTCCTGTCCAAACTTCTCTTAGCAGAATGTTAATTTCCCTGGTGTGTTGTATCCTTTCTCCTCTGACCCTCCCTTACATCCCTGGCATTTTGTCTGTGCTATAAGTAGCAAGTCTAAGCCTCTGTGCCTTGGCTCTGTGTCAATTCAAAGTGGCAATTATAATGGATTTCAGAGATATACCAGGATAAGCCAGGTAACAGAAGGTAACAATCTACCCGTCCTAACTATCATTACTTTACTTATCCATTACATCAAAATGTCTTCAGTTCAATGCTTTTATATCTATGGTGCTGTTAGTATCCACTTTTACGCCTATTCCCTCCATCACCTTTATCACATCAGCCACTCTTATTCCTTTACTATGTCCTGCTCCAGCTCTCTTCACCTACTCATAACTAAGGCCCGTTATATCCAGGGTCTTGCATCAAGATAAAACAATGTCTAGAGCCAAAAATTATCCACTTTCTCTTTCTACTACGCTCATGTCAGGCGATATTTCTCCCAATCATGGGGCCACTCTTCCAACTCAACCCCGCCAACTCACATAGATATCCCACTAACTCATTAGATTTACATACACTTTCATTTCCCTCTTTTAAATGTGCCTCTGGATATCCACGGTCGCAGTGCAACAACTTCCTTTATCACAACTACTTTGCTGCACTTACTTAACCTTTTGGGCCTCATGATAACCTGATGCCAGGAGCTCGCACTCCTCCGCTGTATATCACGGGGTTTACATTTTCCCATTTCCGGACGGAAAAGAGTGGTGGGGAGTTGGCTTACTCCTGTCCTACATGTACTTTCGGTCATCCCCCCCGTCAGTCACTTCATTCCTTCTTTTGAGTTCCACCATTAGGCTGTTCGTCCCACCCTCAGTGTAGCGGCGGTATACTGCCCCCAGTTCACCCACCATCTCGACACTTTCGCGTGGCTGCGCATTCATGTCCTCAGAATTACCAACCTATCCTGGGAGATTTTAACATCCCCATAAACCGCTCCACATCTGCATCCATGCTCTAATTTAACCACGTCACTAGGCCTCTCGCAGCTCTCACTCGGGAGAAACACACAGGATGTAACACCCTTGACCTGGTCCTTATCCGACTCTGCTCTACTCCTCCTTAACAACTCCCATTTCTCTCGACAAAATTAATCCTTACACTCACAAACCCTCACCCATTTACAGCATAGTCCAACTATCGACATAAAATCTAACAGGCATCAACCTCATACATTCACAGACTCTTTTATATCATGTCCAATCTACTCCTTCTCCGCCCCAATCTGGCTGTGATTACTACAATGAGACTCTCAAAAAGTACTGGACCAAGTAGCGCCCTCATCCTCAGAAATTCAAAAGAGAGTAAACTCCCTGGCTCAATCAAAACTCGATTCCTCCAGCGATGCTCAGGAGTGCCGAACGCCTATGGAGGAAAACTCGCACACCAGAAAATTTTATCCATTATAAATTCATGCTCAAAACCTACAACTCTGCCCTTCACCTCGCCAAACAGACCTACTTCACCACCCTGATCTCCTCACTAGCCAACAACTCAAAGAAACTCTTTGACACCTTTCACTCTCTCCTCAGTCCGAAAGTGCAGGTCCCTATCACTGACCTCTGTGCTGATGATCTGGCCTCTTACTTCACAGAGAAAATAGAACACATCTGTCAGGAAATCAGTTCCAAACCTTCAAGTGTTTCTACTCCCATCTGTCCCTACATCCCCTCGGCTCACTCTCCATTTTTGACCCATTCACAGAAGAAGAAGTCTCCAGGCTCCTCTCGTCCTCATGTCCCACTACATGCACCACTGACCCCATTCCCTCACACCTACTACAGACCCTCTCTCCAGTGGTCACCACTCACTTAACCACAATCTTCAATCTCTCCCTCTCTACTGACATCTTCCCCTCCTCGTTCAAACACTCTATTATTGCTCCACTACTAAAGAAAACATCCTTTGACCCATCCTGCACAAATAACTACAGACCTGTCTCCAATCTCCCCTTCATCTCAAAACTCCTGGAGCACCTGGTCTACTCCCGCCTCACCCATTACCTCGCCACTCACTCTCTTTTCGATCCATTGACAGTCTGGCTTCCGCCCCTTACACTCTACAGAAACTGCCCTCATCAAAGTGACCAATGACCTTCTGACAGCAAAACATAATGGTGACCACTCTCTCCTTATCCTTCTTGATCTCTCTGCAGCTTTTGACACTGTTGACCACCATCTCCTACTCGCTATGCTGCCCTCCATTGGCATCAAGGACACGGCTCTCTCCTGGTTCCCTTCCTATATTTCTGACCGCTCATTCAGTGTATCTCTGGCTCCACTTCCTCCCCTCTTCCCCTCACTATTGGGGTCCCTCAGGGTTCAGTCCTTGGACTTCTTCTCTTCTCTCTCTACACAGCCCCGATCGGACAAACCGTCAACAGATGTGGCTTCCAGTACCATCTCTATGCTGATGACACACAACTATACACTTCCTTCCCTGACCTTACTCCTGCTCTAATACAGAACACCAATGACTGTCTAACTGCAGTCTCCAATATCATGTCCACTCTGTATCTGAAACTCAACCTTTCCAAAACTGAACTTTTTCTGCTCCCACCCTCTGCCAACCTCCCTAAACCTGACATCTCTCTCTCGGTGTGCGGCACCACGATAATGCCCAGTCAGCAGGCTCGCTGTCTCGGTGTTATGATGGACACTGATCTCTCCTTCACCCCATATATACAATCTCTCACACGCTCCTGTCGCTTGCACCTGAAAAATATCTCCAGAGTTCGCCCTTTCTTCACCATGGAAACAACTAAAACCCTCACCGTGGCCCTGATTCATTCCCGCCTTGACTACTGTAATTCTTTATTAGCTGGCTTCCCCCGCAGTAAGCTTTCCCCTCTCCAGTCTATCCTCAATGCAGCAGCCAGGATCACCTATCTAGCAAACCGTTACTCAGATGTTTCTGCTCTGTGCCAGTCACTGCATTGGCTACCCATACACTATAGAATCCAATTCAAATTGCTCGTTGTCACCCACAAAGCTATTCATGGTGCGGCACCTCCTTACCTCTCTACCCTCATCTCTGTCTACCAACCCACCCGTCCCCTTCGCTCTGAATGCGACCTCAGACTAACATCGGCATTAATTCAAACCTCTAGTTCCCAACTCCAAGACTTCTTTCGAGCTGCACCAATCCTCTGGAATGCTCTACCCCAAGAAATTGGGACCATCCACAACTTGCATAGCTTCAGACGCTCCCTAAAAACACACCTCTTCAGGGCGGCCTATCCTTGTCCCTAACAGTAGTCATTTAGACATAAGATATTCATTGTTATAAGCCCCTGTACTTTGTGTTCCCATCCCGTCTTAGATTGTAAGCTCCTTTGAGCAGGGTCACCTTTATTTTTTGCCTTTTTATTGTATTTTCTATGTTGATTCTATGTTTATTGTATGTAACGACTGTTCTGTATTACCTACCATTCTGTATCGTATATTTTCTTATATGTACCATTGTACTGTAAAGCGTTGCGGAATATATTGGCGCTATACAAATAAAGTTTTATTATTATTATTATTATTTCTTTAATGTAAATCCATAGTACTTCATGTATCCCTCCTATCATTCGATGTACATGTGTCATTTGTGGTTTCGTTGTATGACCCTAATGTATGATCTTTATGCTGGTTAACATGTGGTGACAGGTCGCCTGCACCGCCCACCTCACCAAAGCCTCCATTTCTGGTGTATTCAATAAACAGCCCCTTAATTGCATGTACTGAAGCCTGTACTCCTTTTTCTTGGTGATAATATGTGCACTGTTTTTCTAAATTTTGCTGTTTTTAAAATCATCAATTTATTTATAAGTAATTGAAATCTGCACTTGTTTGTATTAATAAACTTCACTTGTTTTTGCATA
Organism: Allobates femoralis; assembly: GCA_033576535.1. Taxonomy (NCBI): domain Eukaryota; kingdom Metazoa; phylum Chordata; class Amphibia; order Anura; family Aromobatidae; genus Allobates; species Allobates femoralis. Next base: position 94,592,612 of record JARQOC010000010.1, on the reverse strand, counting down.
TACTCCGTGTGACAATACAGCATTTAACTATTTTTGTCATAGGTAAAATAGACTTAATTAGGCCTGACGTTTTGTTCTTTTGTTTGTTAACTCATGAGGAGTAACTCATTATTTGTTGCCAGACTGTTCAGAGACCCATTATCTTAGTTTGTGGATTGCTAGCTTAGGCTGGGGTCACAGTAGCATTTTTCACATGCGTTTTTGGAGACCTGCGTTTTCAAAAACGCATGTAAAAAACGCACCCATAGGCTCCCATGTTAAAAAAACGCATGCCCTAATAGCCAAAAAGCATGTGTGACAGTCCCATGCGTTTTTGGAGCTTTTCCAAAAACGCATGCGTTTTTTAATATGGGCCTTATGGAAACGCATGCAAAAACGCATGTACAATTAGTGCCTTTCAAAAACGCATGCGTTTCCCATAGGAGCCCATGTTAAAAAAAGCATGCGTTTTTGAAAACGCATGCGTTTTTTTTAACATGGGCTCCTATGGGAAACGCATGCGTTTTTGAATGGCACTAAAAGGTACTAATGTACCATGCGTTTTTGCATGCGTTTTCCATAGGAACCCATGTTATAAAAACGCATGCGTTTTTTCCAAACGCTCAAAAAAATACTACAAGCACTATTTTTAGGTGCAGATTCAAAAACGCAGCCAAAAACGCAGGGAGCCATCACACACCTTAAAAAACTCATGCTGACATGAAAAAACGCATGAATTTTGTTAAATCACTAAAAAAAACGCATGGCAACTGTGACCACAGCCTTAATGTAAATTGCCTCAGCCCTCAGCCATCATTCAGAGGAAAATTATGTAGTTGGATTGAACTGCTGACAGATGAGAGAACAGTCTTATCCCACCAATTCTGTAAGAACATATATACAGAAAAGAAAAACCAAGAAATTGTTGCGCCACACTGTCCAAATTAACCGAAGCAAGGGTTATATTGATATGTCACTCACCTTTTCTAGTTGCGCCCCCTGCACAACTAGGTTGATGATTTGAGGTGAGATTTAACCGCAGGCATAAATCCGTTGCTACGTGTAGAGAAGCCTTTCCTTATGGAACTTCAACGTCTCTCCCAGAGATCACGAGCCCAGGGAAGGGCAGCTCCTCTGTGTTGACCAATTCCTGTCCCAGAGCTGCTCTCAAACCACACTCCCCAAAGGGAGGATTTGAGCACGATATGAAGTAAAAAGGTATGATACAATGAGCGCTAGGACAGAAACAGGCACTGGGCTCTTATCGAATATTACCTTTCAAATTTATTGTGAACAGTAGATGTTATAGGTCTCCTCGCCACAACATGTTTCGACACTAAAGGTGTCTTTCTCAAGTGGATGACATCCACTTGAGAAAGACACCTTTAGTGTCGAAACATGTTGTGGCGAGGAGACCTATAACATCTACTGTTCACAATAAATTTGAAAGGTAATATTCGATAAGAGCCCAGTGCCTGTTTCTGTCCCTAGCGCTCATTTTATCATACCTTTTTACTTCATATCGAGAACATATATACAGGTGATGGTTGAGAGTATAAAAAGTACTTGCTGTAGTCACCATGTGGTTGCTTTTCTACATGACCTTAGCCTAGGAGCTTTGGTTCTGAAAGCAGGATCACATCACATCCTTATATTCTACATGACCTCAGCCTCGCAGCTTTGGTTCTGAACTTGGGATCATAAAACTGATCATATTCTACAGGACTTCAGCCTAGGATCCTAGGATTCAGTTAAAAGATCAGAGACTACTTGAAGAGCTCAGCTTGGGACAATCGGACACATGGCTACAGACTTTGCTGTGCTCGGTATGCTTCCTAGGTTTGCTTCTATTCCTTATGAGTGTGTAACTGACAAAAGCGGGGGGCTGCTGGACTGGATAGTGGTCCTGCAAGCACAGAAGGCATGAAAATTCTGATCAATGATGAGCCAATGGAAGAGTGAGACTCTATTGCTTGTTTCATTATGTGTACTTGCTTGGAATTTGTTATATGCCTTTGACTGTTGGGGATCTGATAAAGTCTTACTATTGTGTGGTTCCCTCACCCTGCTTTGTCTGAGTAGTGTTTTACCCATGAATAAGGAGTTTGTGTTCTGTGGGATGAGCCAAACATTCCTTTTTTTCTGTCTAAAAGGTGTCTACACTATTTAGCATAGGTCAACGAATTTTGAAAAAACTAGAATATTGCCACAGTAAGTGCATATTGGATCCAAATACAGCCAAAACTCTTCCCTAACAATCATTCTGAGGCAGTATACCAAGGTCCACATCTTCCTAGACTACCTTCTTTTGGATCTGCTCTTCTCTGCAGGGCTACTTACAAAAGTCACTATCTGGTGGGCGACCTGCTCTTCATAGCTCCTTACTAAACCTGATATTTATGCACCACGTTGGAAGACAGTCGCGAGCCACCCATCACTGGCCCACAAACCACATATGGCTCCAGAGCTACAGGTCGGGGACTCTTGAGTTATACCCTTACATAATGAAATTATTGGATTTGCTTTGAAAGCTTTTACATAAATCCAATCTTGATTGAAAACCTTCTTGGCATAAAAAAATCTAATGATGTCTTTCTTTTCACCACATTTTTCACTTCTTCAACCTTGTGAATTGCTAAACCTTGTATTTCTTTGACAATTCGTAATCATTGGTAAAAATATAAATCTGATTCAATAAAAAAATTCCAGATAAAACTTATGATCAGACATTTCTGGTAGAACGAAGAAAAGTTTTTCTAACTCCCCTTTAACATTTGTACTCATATATCTGCAAGCTAGAGTATTTAGATTTTCCGAGTAGATAAAACAAGTGTTTGGCTCCAGTTAAGTGTATTGAGATGTCCTTTATCTTCATCGTTACTCTAAATAATGAAAAAGTTTAAGGAGAGATTCAATTATTTTGTGATCCAGAAAATTTCACTATGTTGGACTGGTACTCACAAATCTGAGTCAGCAGAACAGGATATAGATTTGCTGTTTATGCACTTAGTTGCCGTCTTACCTGATCGAAATGTATTTTACAAGACTTTAAAGTTTGCTTTGTAGAAAAACTAAAAATACACAAAATAAATAAATAAGAACTTATAAAATTCATGTTATCACCATGCTTAAGGAATTTTTCCATAAACAGGTAAGAAATATCTTAACATTGGCTGCAGGGACCTTCACTCATCAGAGAAACTGGGGGTCCAAACTCTGAAATCACCTGTGGAAATAAAGTGTTATTTAGCAAACACATCTTGATTAATCATGAATTCATTAATGCTCACAGGGACATCTGGGATCTTACTATTACAAAGCGTATGAGCCGTCTCCACTGCCATGTTTGTTGCCAGCCTCTGCAATTGTGAGACAAAATGCTCATAGGGTCTTATCTCTAGGCAGAGTGAGGCAATCGCCTGATGAAATCTGCTCACCTGTCCGGTTGTGTGAACACACAGAGCCAGTATTAGTGCTCGCACAGATGCCGCTGGATCCACACTTCAACGTGCAACGTGGTAAACAATGTGGAAACAGGATGATGTGACGGTGATCTGCGCTGGATGGAAAAACCAAGACTCAAGAAGTCTGGTGCAATAGTGTAACTTTATTCCAACGCATTTCGGAGCAGCCACTGCTTATAAACCCTGAGGAAGGAGCAGAGGCTGCTCCGAAACGTGTCGGAATAAAGTTACACCGTTGCACCACACTTCTTGGGTCTTGGTTTTTCCATCCAGCAACGCAGATCACCGGCACTTCATCCTGTTTCCACATTGTTTGCCATGTTGCACGTATGGGATGTGAAGCCAGCGGCATCTGTACGAGTGCTAATACTGGCTATGTGTTCCCTCCAGTAGTGCGGATCACCGTCACTTTGTCCTGTTTCCAGTATGTTTGTTGCCAGAACCAATAGCCCTTGTATTGAGCCGATTTATTGACTCCGATATTTGCCTGGATGTCCACCTGTTAGCTTTTGAATGGATGGACAGACTTTATTTTATGTTCTTTCAACTGTCATGGCCTTACATGATGCAGTTAGACAATTTTCTTGGCCGAGAGGAGAGACAAGTATCGATGAGCTGGATGATGCTAAATCTCTTTTCTTGAGAAATCTTCTTCATGGCTGTCCCTCGATACAAACCTTTCACTCGGAAATAAACCCAATCAACATAGTGATCTTTGAGGAAATGTAAGAACAGGTTGCTATTTCTAGTATACAGGAAGAAAGAAACAAAACAGTAACAATGCAGTGATATGACAAAAATGTGCATAATTAATCATTTACTAAATTTTGCAAGTCAAGTTTACACTCATGGCCAAAGGTGTTGGTACTTTTGAAATTGTTTCAGAAAATGAACATTTTTCCTTGAAACTTCCAAGAACGCATTTTTTTTTTTATACACATGGTTACTTGTATTGTTCGTAGGACAACACAAATTAGGAGAAAAAGGAAAATTTGCTATGCTTCTGCACAAAAGCCAAAAAATGGGCCAAACAAAATTGTTGCCACCTTTATAAAATTATGAGTAAACAATTTTGTTTTAAGCATGTGATTCTCACTCACACTCACCTGTGGCAAGTAACAGGTGTAGGCAATATGAAATTAACACCTGAAACCAGATAAAAAGGGGAGACATTGCCACAAATCTCACGGTTACAAGTTCATCTCCAGATTTCTTGATGTTCCTATGTCCATGATGCGCAACATAATCAAGATGTTTACAACCCATGACACTGTGGCTAATCTGCACTACTTGGACAGCAGAGGAAAGTTAATGAATGGTTGTAATGAAGGATAGTGGCTAAGTCCCAATCAAGTTCCAAAGAAATTCAAGCTGTCCTGTAAGCTCAGGAGACATCAGTGTCAGCACAAAATATTCATCCACATGTGAAGGATATGAAGCCCTTTGGGGCGTCCCAGGAGAACCCCACTGCTGACACAGAGACAGAAAAAGGCTAGACTGCAGTTTGACAAAGAGTATGTGAGTAAGCCAAACTTTTTCTGGGAAAATGTCTTGTGGATAGATGAGACAAGATAGAACATATTGGTAAAGCACATCATACTATTGTTTACTAAGAACTGAATAAGACCTATAAAGAAAAGAACACAGGACCTTGAGTCACATATGGCAGAAGTCAGAGATATTTTGGGTTGTTTTGATGCCTCTGGCACTGGGGTCCCTGACTGTGTACAAGACATCATGAAATCTGAAAATTACCAAAGGATTTTGGGTCACAATGTAGAGCCCAGTGTCAGAAAGCTGGGGACTTCCTAGGTTATGAGTCTTCCAGCAGGACAATGACCCCAAACATCAAGAAGCCCCAGAAATGGATGGAAACAAAGCGCTGGAGTGTTGTGAAGTGTCAGCAATGAGTCCGGATCTAAATTCCATTGATCACCTGTGGAGAGATCTGAAAATTGGTGTTCCGAGAAGACACCTCCATATAAGAGAGACTGGGAGCAGTTTATACACAAGAGTCCAAAATTCCAGGTGAGAAGAAGCTTGTGGAGGTTATAGGAAGTGATTGATTGCAGGGATTTATTCCAAAGGTGAAACCAAATATTAAGTAGAGCGGGCCAAGCATTTTGTCCAACTTTGGGAATTTTCTGGATGATTATGTCCAATTTTCCTTTTTGTCTATATATAGTGTTATTTCAATACACACAAAGGATATAAATATCTATTCATTGGATGACAGATAAATGTTCCTTTAGTGAAGATACACTCACTAGGGCCCTACAGCTGTGTAGTAATGCTGTGACTCTTCACCGGTTTCCCTCTGAACCGTCAGATGTAGTGTGACCACTCCCACTTGGCTGTTTCTGCACAGTGGATGAGTTGTGTGCAGATTAGTTGACTGGGTGTTAATTTATTTTTGGCTACATACTGTGCATTTCCATAAATTATATTTGTTGTAGATTTAGAAGATATACTTAGTCAATATTACAACAACACAAAGCCCAAATTACTTTTCATATGTTTTTGTGCGCTTGCTTTTTTTTACTTTGGTGCTATATTGTGCTTGGGAAAAAAGTCCCCGCAATAAATGTTAAAAAGTTAAAAGCTCTCTGGATTTATTTGCATTGCAAATTTCAACTTTAAAATGTTGTAAGTGCTGTGGAATGGAAAAGCAGGGACCATGGCATTTAAATGTATTTGTGCATTAGAATAATGTAATCAATGATTTTCATACAAATAGAGAGTTTAAACCTTAGAAGAATTATAGAATATTCCATTAATAGATGATATTATGTTTTATATTGTCACATTTAAAGGGAAACCAAGAGGAAATTGGATGCTTGGAATAAGTGAAGAAGTCGAGGGTGGGAAAGAAACATCAAGGAGGGGTGGTAACTGGGTCATCAACTATTCCAAAATGAAGGTCTGGAGGTTTCATGTAATATTTAGCAGCAAAACCTAAATGGGCATAGAATGGAGCTATTTCAATACTTACATCTGGGGTTTTACTGACATATCATTCTCTTGATATATTAATCTTGTTTCTCTGACATCTTACGTCACATTATTCTGGTGAAAAAACAGCCATCTATGAAAGCACTGATGCCAAGAAGGGGGGTACCTGGTCTGTACAGTGTTTAGGTTGTTGACAAGTGTCACATCCACATTAATGTCAAGATCCAAGGTTTAGACTAGAGACGATATGACAAATTGATTTTCACTTCTTTCTGGCCCTCACTTGTTCTTCTGTGCAGTTCTCTGTCCAATCTTCAAGTTATCTTCTAGATGGTCTAATCCTCTGCAGGCTTCACAATGGTCTGAGGTGCCTCTTGTACTAACCTATCCTTGAATGTCAAAATGGTGCAGGATGACATTTCTTTATATCGTGAGATGTTTAGTCAGTGCATAGGCCTCCTAGGACATCATGACAAGACATCAAGAGGGTTTAGTCATCAGAGGCTCCAAAAACTATTAAAAAGTTATGAAGGTATCTTCAAAGGTTGAATAAAAAATACTTCCTCCACCTTTGTAATTCCTCAGAAGATGGGAGCACTGGTATGTGGCAGGTACTGGACTATTCAGAAAACTCTACTCTACAGCTCTAGGTGGTGGAAAGCCTTGGCCATGAATGGTTGTGTTTTGCAAAGAAAAGAATGAAACCCTGTGCTGTCATTGAATTCTTGACAGCAGATGGTGTCACAAAAAAGGAAATTCATCAGAGAATGCAAGCCATGTATGGTGATTGTGTTGATGTGAACACTGTGCTTTGTTGGAGCAGGAAGTTTAAAGAGTTTTTCTCTGACCTCCCACATATGTGACTGTAGGTCCTGTGCTCTTTTCTTTAACCTCCTCCATATGTGACTGTAGGTCCTGTGCTCTTTGCTCTTTTCTTTAACCTCCTCCATATGTGACTATAGGTCCTGTGCTTGTTGAGGATGGAATTTATAGAGTTAAATATCACACCATTTTCTCTCTCTCTTTTTATAAATTCTAATTTGAAATGTTATGTTGTCTGTTATACACTAGATGGCGCCCACGCTTTATGCAGTTTATTAAGAAAGGAATTTAGGATTCAAATAACTAGATAAGGATTGACCAATTAGGAGATGATTATTTTGTAGAAAGTTCCAGAATTCTAACACGCCTCTTGCTTTCTGTACAAAAATGTGTGTTTCAATAAAAGTCTGCGCAGTGCTTATACGGCGAAGGCATGAGTAAGGCTTGAGACGGCTCTGGTGTCCGTATCATTTACTTGCGATAACGCAGACGTGCGTAATTTGCCTAAATATACCAATTAGGAGTGACTGATGGATTTGTGATTGAATTCTGCCCTCAACAATTGGCGCCCGAACAGGGACCCCCGTGAGAAACCAGGCACCCCCGTGGCCCCGCACGGCACTCCTGCCGGAGACCCACCGCCCACCAAAGGGACCTGATCAACCCCAGATCACGGTAAGTGTCATGTATATTAATGTATATGTGATTACTTGCCAGTGACTTGGGGGGTGGCGGTTATCCATAAGGGTGCAGCCGGAGCACGAGGTGTAAGGTGACGGTAACTGACCTGGTTGTCCATAGCGGGGTTTGAACGTGATTAAGCACAAACCGTCGCCCAACTCCATCAGTCATGATGCACTGTACTCTGCCCCGTTGAGAGATCAGATATAGAAAGTATAGATATTTTCCTTGTGTTGGACGAGGGAGGAGGGAAGGCCGTTTTGTATATGTATTGCTGTTAAGACGCATTATCGTTCACCACTATAACATAGGCTGTCAGATTTGGAGATTTTTGGACAGGTGTTGGAGTAAACCATAACACAGGCTGTCAGATTGGTTGACAGGTGTTAGAGTGAACTATAATACAGGCTGTCAGAGTTAGGGGAGATTTTGGGACAGGTGTTAATGTAAAGTAAACGTAGGCTGCTAGCAGGTAGGGATAAGGGCGTACCCCGGGTACGTAGGCCGTCATTTCAGGGGAGTATTCAGAGCAGGCGTTGTACTGGTTAAACAGAATGTGTAGGCTGCCAGGAGGGAGGGCAGCACTGAATATTTTAAACGGAGAAGCGTGAAGCTATTGTTTATACTGTTTGTTGTGATTTAGCCTCCTAGAGAGAGAGAGAGGCTGTAACCGGTGTACCGTAAGGGGTCGGTGAGCAGCTGCACCGATAGAGACCGGTTCGTGGCTGAGGATGTTGCGTCTTTTCAGTAAAAACATAGCCTCCCTCCGATGCCGGTGAGTTAATATAAACCGCCAGAGAGAAGGTTGCTTGGGGACTGCTGCCGGCAATTCCCCGTGTGAGCAAATAAACACAAAAAAGTTTAGGAAGGAGTTAATGGAGAAGGAGGGCAGAGGACACCTGCCGGTGTGACTGCAGTGATGAGTGATCAAGGAGAAATGGTACCAGAGAAACTAAAGATGTGTATGACATGTGACGGCCCACAAGTGTGTACTCTACATTCTCCTGACTTGACTAGCCCACCCGCAGCGGCCAATTCATTCCCAGACCAGCTGTCCCCATCCCCTTTTTCCAGAAATAATGTCTCACTGACTTCCGGCGGCGGCTATCTTACTATACCCAATGGCAGCCGAATAACGCTCTTGCTTCCAGTACTCACTGCTAAAGGGAGGCACTACACCTCGACTCAATACCTAACTACACTGGTGCCACTGTATGTTAGTGAGGCTGGCAGCGATGCGGGACTCCCGGACACCACTTTATCTGCAGCCACTGCCCCTTCAGAATATGTGTATATACACCCACCTGCTGACTCATCATTCCGGGAGGATATAAGGGAGAATGATGATGTTATATGCTCAAAGATTGTCACCAAGGGGGAACACCAGATATTGATAGCTGTGGGCAGGGGAATATAGCCACACAACAGCAATATGACATGCCTCAGCCATGGCAACCACGAATACAGACACAACAGCAGAATAGATGTCAGTCCAGAGAAGCCTGGGTCTGCTGGTGCTGTGGCAAACAAGGCCATATGAGAAGGGAGTGCCGGTCCCGCCAGCAGGGACACCACGGAACCAATTCCGGAGTATCTCCAATGATGTAATCACTGCCCCACAATAACGACAATATCAACAGAATCTACTATATCCTACCCCAAGTTATCTCCAATCCCACCTCCACTCCTACTCCCGCAGCCAAAGTTTCTGTATACCGACAGATAAATATTGAGTAGATGTGTATTTTTGCTTACAGTTATCAAATTAATTTTCTAATTTGGAAAACTCTGTTATGAAAAGTTTTTGAAGTGTTAGAAATTAAGTCACGGATTTCAGGTAATGACTGAAGTTATTAGTTGTACGTAACTACAGAACGGAAGGGTTAATAATATTTGTAAAAACTAGCCAGAATGTCTTTGTCCTGTGTGCCTGTCTCTGCTCCCCCCCCTCCCCTCTGTGTTCTTTAGAGATAATGATTTTGCTGTGAGAGAAAAAAAAAAAAAAAAAAAAAAAAAGAGGGCAAGTTGAGAGATAAAGGTCTATTGGACCAAGCGCAAGCTCACCTGCGAGTTGCGCTGAGCTTGAACAAAGAGGTGGATGGAGAAGGAGGTTCAGAAAATGCAGAACCTGTGTTTGGTTATAAAAAGTTTGTTCCTGATGATTCTCAAACATCTATTGTAACAGATAGTAAAATGGCCGCCATGCCATTGTTATTGAGTACGCCATCCCAGCCACCACCCTATAATGGCGGCGATACAAGGTCCCCGGAGGTGTGGGTGTGTTCCTAACTCCAAAGTGGTTAGGATAAATTAGAATAAGGTGTATATAATCTTATGGAGATTATTCTGTTTTATTAAAGTCACACTGACTGCCACTACACTCCATTCACGGTCCGTCTATCAATATAGTTTACTATTCTTCCTGTTATGGAAAGCTTTTGAAGTTATAAGAGTAAATGAAGAGTTAAATATTTGTTAATTGTATATAGCTACAAGTGTGAAACAGTTAATTAAATTTGTGAGCTCAGTTTAGGAGAGAAAGATTCCTTTGTTATCTGTGAGTTTCAGAATTCCTTATCTAAATAGCTGTGTGCGAGTATGATTTGGCCTGCTTCTGTAGGAAGGAGGGGGAGAGCCAGAAGGTGAAATCTGAAAATGTCTGACATGCAGACTGGAATCTTATCCATCTTTCCAGGATTCTGAAAGGCAAAGACGGATTTTTCACATTTATGGTAGTTGGATGCTAATAATAATGCCCAATATTGAACACAATAATAGTAATCAGATTTTATTGATTTATATGAGTGAATGTTGTCAATAGCCACCTGCAGCACAGGGATAATTTAGTTAGAAATGTAGTTATGGCAGGGGAAACTTTCCCTTATTTATAGTTGTTGTGTGTTTTAAAAATTAAGCTATCTAGAGGGAAGATTAATATACTGAGCGCCCAAGGGTAAATAATATATATATTGACGCTGTGGGGAGGTGGTATTAGACAGGAAAATCTAACTACAATGTGATGAAGTTATTGTTAAGGTAATGGATCCAGAATGTATAATGAATATCGATAAGCAGGAATATAGATTGTATCTTAAAGGGACACTCAATTGAGTCAATGTGAGATGTTAGAGATGGAAATTAGCAAGTTTGATGAAAAAAAAAAAAAAAAAGGGGGGAGGTGGAAAGACAAGAAAGTAGTTAGGTCCTTTATCAGAATTGTGGATATCTTGTGGGTATGTCACGCCGAAGAGTTTGAAAATATGGAAGGGAGTGAACCACTCCCCCACACCTCCTTAAATTCTTTCTATCAGAGCAGTCTTTGTTCTTTGCTGTGTGAGAATATTTTTTGTAGTCTGTTATCTTTCCTTATATGGGAGGGGTAAGGAGCTTTCTGGAGAAAATGCTGGTAGCAGGAATTTTGAATTAAAGGTGATGTTACACATGTCTGCTCTGATGTACAGCACCCATATATTATAAGAATTTTCTAATCTCTGAAATTAATACAAATTTCTTTAAGTTTTTTTATTGCAGATATGTTTATAGACCAAAGAGACTTTATGCTGGATAATGGTAGGATTCTCACATGAGGTAATCAGAATGTTTGGTTCTGACTTGCACTTCTGAGCGAATGGAGCGATTTCCGGTTGAAGAATTCCTTAACAATACGGTAAGCTTACTAAATGCAGTATTGGTATATTACGGTGAGGTAAACACCATGTTATCAGTCTAGGATGGTATAATCATACTGACAATCACCACAGGTGTCCTGTCCTCTCGGAGGTAGAAGGCAAGCTACAACACAAGGTAGGAAAGGTAGTGGCGGGTGGTTGCCCCATCCCAGCCGGATTGTGTCTGGCGGCCTGACCCCTCTCTATAGTCGACTGCCTTATAGGGACTGACCGAACCACTAACAGTGTTAAACTAGGAGTCGTGAGAGTGGACAGGGCAGGCCATGATGTCTTTGTCAGCAAAGGTTAGACTGGTCTCTGCTTGGCCTCACTTTACGCCTCAAAATAGGTCACGGGTGAGATCAGGTGAGAACCTCCTAGTTCGCTCCTGGTACAGGTAAGCTGTGTATACTATCCTGCATTATTCTTGCACACAACACAACTCAGAAAGGTACGGGCTTCGAGCAGCAATCGCTCCATGGGTTTGGAAATTGCAAATAGTGAGGGGACAAGGAAACCAAGAAAACTGTATAAAAATTGTCCTAATATGTGTAAATCTCTTTTTCCTATCTAAGGTATTATAGAATGTCAAACATACCCTGGTGAAAATGTTTTTAGAATAAATAAGTACAGGAGTACATAACATGGTTCTTGTATGATTTTGTTGTGTATCTCTTTTCTCTTGTGGATAACTGTGTTTATTTGCAGATATTTAAGAAGTTCATATCCTTTTGTATACCCTCCATAATGATATGGTATATGATAAATGTTCAAGGGAGCATGAGTCTTGTACCTTTAAGGTTATATGTTACTAATAGTGTAAAACTGATACACAATTTCCCAGGCTGTTTCTAATATGTTTTGAGGTTTCTTTCCCCTTCAACAGATTGGACTCTGAAAACAGCCAATGAATAGCGAAAATAATTTTTTCTATACTAACTGTAGAATCTAAATTAATCATTTCTTTTTAGAATAAACTGTTGATTATTGCAGTGATATGGAGCTGATTTAGGGACAATGGGAGAACTCCATGTGAGGCTAGTGTAGGGTTCAGGTGCCCGGGGCCCTTTATAAGGAAGGAGTCTCTAAGGTGTCTGGATGAAGAAATCCACTTCCCCTTCCCCATCACATGGACAGTCTCGAAGGACCTTTAGGGGAAAACTTTTTTGTTTAGGGAGGACAAACTGTTGGGGACGCTTTTCCACTAATGTTCTAGATGAGAAACAATAAGTTTTTCCTTAACCTAGTATCCAATAGCTATATCTCTCCCTCTCTTATTCACTTTTCTCTCTCTCTCTCGCTTTCTTCTCCCCCTCTCATCCATGAACCAAAGCTATGTGTAAACAAAGTGTTTTTCAGATGTGTGAAGAGAAGATACAGTGTGCGGAGGTGCCCAGCAAACTAAGGAGCTGATTGGTCACTACTGTGCCGATGCCAGGTTGTACCATGGAAGCTAGAGATATCCTGCATACCAGAGGCCAAGAGAAGATATTATGACCTGATGAAGGATGGACTCAGCACAGAAGACAAAAGACTAATTATTACTAACAGAGATAGATATATTAGCCTAACTCCACCTAAACCCCATGTAATCCCACTTTGTCCTGGCTATTTCGCGCCTATTCCCGCCTAGAGTATAAAATGCTGTGTAAGGTATTATTAAGAATAGGCTATGCTTTGTGAAGTGATATGTTTTTTAATATTTAACCCTGCAAATTGGTTTAAGAGAACAGGGGGGTGGGTTATGGAATATTAATGAGAATTCTAAGTGTCCCTTATTATTCAATTCATTTTGAATAAAAAGTAAAATAAGGTGAAGATGGACTTTTATGCACCAAACCCATGTGCATGGAGGTATATCATAGATTTTTGGAGAAAAAGGTGTGTATTTAGGGGGAATCTGTTGAGGATGGAATTTATAGAGTTAAATATCACACCATTTTCTCTCTCTCTTTTTATAAATTCTAATTGAAATGTTATGTTGTCTGTTATACACTAGATGGCGCCCACGCTTTATGCAGTTTATTAAGAAAGGAATTTAGATTCAAATAACTAGATAAGGATTGACCAATTAGGAGATGATTATTTTGTAAAAGTTCCAGAATTCTAACACGCCTCTTGCTTTCTGTACAAAAATGTGTGTTTCAATAAAAGTCTGCGCAGTGCTTATACGGCGAAGGCATGAGTAAGGCTTGAGACGGCTCTGGTGTCCGTATCATTTACTTGCGATAACGCAGACGTGCGTAATTTGCCTAAATATACCAATTAGGAGTGACTGATGGATTTGTGATTGAATTCTGCCCTCAACATGCTCTTTTCTCTAACCTCCTCCATATGTCACTATAGGTCCTGTATTCTATTCTTTTTAGGTCTTTTTCTGTTTTCAGTAAACAACAGAATGATGTGCTTTACCAAATAACTCTATCTTGGCCTCATCTGTCCAAGATGCTTTTCCAGAAGGATTTTGGTTGCTCATGTACAGGTTGGCTTTTTTCTGTCTGTGTAAGCAGTGGGGTCCTCCTGGGTCTCCTCCATGGCATTTCATTTCATTCACATGTAGATGCAGAGTTCGTGCTGACACTGATGCTCCTGAGCCTGCAGGACAGCTTGAATTTCTTTGGATTTTGCTTGGGTTTATCCACCATCTGGATTATCCTGTGTTGCAACCTTTTATCAGTTTTTTCTGCAATGCATGTCTAGGGAAATTAGCTACAGTGCCTTGAGTTGTAAATTACTTAACTAAGTTGTGCACCGTGGCCAAAGGAACATCGAGATCTCTGGAGATGGACTTGTAACCTTGAGATTGTTGACATTTTTCAAAAATGTTGGTTCCTGCATCTTCAGACATTTTTCTTCTCTTTTTGTACTCTATGCTTAGTATGGCACACACATACTCACAATGCAAAGGTTGAGGCATCTTCTCCCCTTTTTATCTGGTTTCAGGTGTGATTTTCATATTGCCCACACCTGTTACTTGCCTTAGGTGACTGTAATTGAGCATCACATATTGAAATCAAAGTTTTTCACCGACAATTTAAGAATAGTGTCTACAATTCTGTCAGGCCCATTTTGTGTGAAATTTTCTCAAATTTGCCCTTTTTTTTGTTTATTTTTTTGTGTTGCTCTAATACAGACAAAGGAAATAAACAAGTTTCGACAAAACATATTCACTTGCAATAATTTTATGGCAAAATGCTTCATTCTCTGGAACAATTTCAAGGGAGTCTACACTTTCGGCACTCAAATTTTAACTCTTGCCCCTTTAGTTTCTTTCCAAGACCTCAAGAACTGACCGCTCCTTTGCCTTATAATATATCCCGCCACTTTACCGGTGCCCTTGTCAGCACGTAATCAGATTTATTCCCTTTGCCATAATGTCAGATCTGTATATTATATCTTTATTATACAATATATCTATTAACTGTTAAATTTGCAATTTTCAGTTCTTAATTTTTGATTTGTCTTCCGAGTTCAGTTCTAGACAAAACATCCAGTTGACCTTGGAACAACCAATATGGTATATAAAAAATAAAGCACGCACTTGCATTCAACCATGCAAATTTATACAGCCAGGATGATTTATTATGATATCCATAATTACCGGGGCCTATTTGCACAGATTATTCCAGCCACCACCTCTGGACCAGAGCACATTTTATTGTTTTATATCATAGAGATAAATAATAGTTTTGTTGGCGTGGTGGCTCTAAGAATAAGAAAGATAAAAAATATCAGTGAAGGATTATATCAACACAATATATGGGAGATGAAAGTAAGAAAGTCAACATATGCATGAGCCTGAAAGTGATGTTAAATGATCGTAAACCAGATTGCCAGTCGGAGGCCGAAGCTTGATCATGAATTTAAAAGAACCCCATTTGCTGGTCATACATATCTTGGATAAGAGTTGATGTAAATTTTGTTTATACCGCCACGAGATGCAGTGAGATGAAACATTCCATTTTCATTTTACTTAAAGTAAATCACAGTGAATGAAAGAGAGATTGGTTGCTGTGCAATTAGTCTGGAGTGAATTCTTGCTGTCCGACAAAGGTCATAATACCTCTTCTCTTGCTGGGATTGGAAACTTTCATGAGTTTGAAACTTTAATTCAAACACAAAAAGAAAATTAATAAAAATCCAGTGTTCCAAATTAAATGTGTATATATTGCAGCAAAGTCAGCTATGACTGGGTTCATTTCTAGCACTGCAGGTCTTAATTAGCTGCACCTGGCTGACTAGCTAGCTATGATCAGAGAGCAAGACTAAGGGTATGTGCACACTGGCCGGGTTAGGGTCGGTTAAGCTGTGTAAACCGCCGGTCGGTTTACATAAATTTCATGTAAATTTATGTTAATCCAAACCGGCGTTAGGATTAACATTAAAACCTACGTAAACTGACACCCGGTGTGCACACACGGCGGTTTACACATGCTCATCTGTTGCTAACCCGCTGGGTTCCCAGCGGGTTAGCAACGAATGTACATGTTCTATAAACCGACCGGTTCTGCAGCGGCTGCAAGCAGAATCATGTGTTGCTTCCAGCCGCTGCATAACCGCCGCCGCTAACCCGCTGTGCACCCGCCCGGCACCCGCCGCACATACCCGCCAGGAAGCCGGTGGACGGCTGCAGAGCTTCTGGCGGGTCCGCCCAGCCGCCGCCGACGACCAACCCGCCGGCATATGTGCACATACCCTAAGGCTGGCTTCGCACTGCAGTTTTTCACTGATCAGTGTCCATCAGTGTTTGTATGCCAAAACCAGGAGAGGAACCAGGAAAGGAACTTGCAGAGAAAAAGTATAATTGAAAGATTGACACCTGTTCTGAGTCTTGGAGACACTCCTGGTTTTGGCACCCAAACACTGATGGACACTGATCAGTGAAAAACTGCAGTGTGAAGCCAGCCTGAGTGTTCACTAGCGGCTCAGTTAAGGAGCTGAATAGCATGGAGTTAGAAAGGAACAATGTCTGTTTAATGGTGGACAGTTGACCAAAGCCTGAGCAGTCCTTGAACTGGTAAGTAACCAGTGAATGTAGTGCACAGTGAGCTTGGTGTGGAACCTGATCTGCTGGCTGGGAGAGACTTGCATTGTTTATTCAGTAGAGAGATCTGGATATTAATTGGAACAAGCGAACCCACATATGCCTGTATAGGAACTCTTTCTGTTGATCCCTGGTGCAGGAGAAAGGCTATTTTTTTCTGATCTGCTGGAAGTTTATGTATTTCAATAATCCTCCCTATTTAACAAAGGAACTACGTGCCTGGGTGAATGCTATCAGCTACCTAAAGGCAAGGGAATCCCAAATATATATATATGTATCGGAAAAGAACATTTTTCTCCAGCTGATCCACAGAAAAAATGCACAGCTTTATTGAGATAAGTGCCAAAGTATAAAAACACAAAGAGAATGCCTCCAAACAAGTTGTAACCCTTTACCTGCAGATTCGACTGCCTGCTCCCGCGTCTTAGGTGTCACTTCCGGTTTCGGGAAGATGCAGGAGCAGGCGCTCCATAAAAGGGAGGCAGAGGCAGAGACACATATCCCCCTGAGGAAGTGGCCACAGGAAGTCTAGGCCATGGAACGCCGTTGGGGCAACCCAGCTAGGTCCCTGCTGTTTTTGACCAGCCACATGGCTGACAATAGTCTGGGTAACTAATACTGATGTCAAGTTATTTTTGTGGTGATTTGTAATGTTGCACTGTTTTTGCACTTTACACCTCTGCACTTTTTTGTAATCAATCAGGAATGTAATGTTAAATACCTGTGGCTGTAATGGTTACATTATGTATATTTAAAATGAGGTAATGAATATGTACCCATGTGATAAGTGTATTGTAACGCCAGACCAGGCACTTCTTCCTGTATATAGATTGCTGTAGCAATCTTTTGTAATTGTTTTTAATTTGATGTGCGATTTATTTAGTGTATTTGTTATAACCCCACTTATGACTATGTAATGAGATCCCAACTATTTCTGCCATTGTGACCTGTGTCATGTAGCAACCCCATTTTTCCTGAGCGTCCGTTTTGGTATTTGTAATAAAACAGTATCTTATGCAATAATCAAAGCTTTGATTCCTTTTTCTCTTTGTAAATTATACTACTATGATTATGCCACTGTGCGGCACCAGCACCCTTGTATTACCAGGGCTGGTAATACTATTACTTAAAAGGATCAATATAAGGAGCAGGTCCTGGTATAGAGCGTAGCTATACATACTGTATGTATCACAAAAAAGCAAATATATCATTTTAGAAGACCTGTCAACTCCCGTTAGACCATTTAAAGAGTGGCTCTATTTTGCTCTTGCCACTCCGATCACTAGTGAGTGACGAAATCCTTTTGGGAAAATAAGAGAAATTGGAGCGATCTTTTAGGAGCGCTGGGGCAATGGGCAAAAATGAACACACTCACAGAAGCATATTTACAAACCTTTATTGCCCTTTACTTCCCACTATGCGTACTGACAGATGCCTGTCTTCAACAGGTTGAAAATAAACACTTGAAAATACATTCCTGTGAGTGTTTTAATTTTTGCCCATTGCCCCAGCGCTCCCAAAAGACAGCTCCAATTTCTCTTGTATTCCTGTTCACTCTCTGAGGGATTGGTGGCAGGAGCAGCTCCGGGCTCTCTAGCACCCATCTGAAGGACCTGGCATTGTCCAGGATACCGCAAACAAAGCAAAAGGACCCTGCCTTGCCGTCACCCGAAAGTCCAATCACGTGACCGAGACCCAGAAGTGACACGGGAGATACAAGCTGAGAGGAGATGCTCCGGTCCAGGGCAGGATCCAGCATATACGTGCCTGTCACTGGGGTTGTGCAGAGGTGCACAACCCCAATAGGTGAGTGGCTCTTGGCCCCCTTGCAGCAAATTCAAAACACCACTAGGTGCTTATAGTGCGCCCCCTTTCTCTTGTTTTACATATAGAAATCCTTTTGGGGACACTCTTGGCATTAAATTGGATAATATTACAAACCAGAGAATGGAAACTGGCCCGGAGGTCACAGGATGGGGTACAAGAGCAAAACAAAACTTTAAAACTGGATGCAATATTCAACTCTAAATTAAGGAAGCCAATGTGTTATGGAGTCTGCTCTCTTCTATGTATGCCAGCAAATTGTGCAATTACTCAAGATAATGTGTTACTTCTGGCCCACAGATGACTTGTTGCTGACCAGCAGAAAACCTACAGACACTGATTCCTCTAAAGGTACCTTCACACACAGTAATTTTGCTATGCAATTTCACTGGCAATTTGCTGGTTGCAGTGAAATCATAGACACATTGTTCTATTTTGTTGCTGTGTCTACAAATGGAACACAAAAGTGTCCAGTGTGTGTGAAGGTACCTTTAGAGGATGTATCATCATGTAAATGATTAAGAAACCCTCCATTATTAGGTCAAGGTGGATCATTGAAGCCCTTGAACTAGATGAGTAGTACCAATGCATCAAGAAAAGGTGATGTTCATGTAGCAAGGTATCTAGTTAGAAAGGAAATGTGGCAGAGTTTGAATGGTGAAATTGCAGAGTTGATTCATTAGAACCGGTGTGGAAGAGCATAGATTTTAACCAAAGCTCAATGCAGTTAGAGGGATCCACTGAATAGCCGAATTATTGATACAGCAGTGTAGGAAACTTGATAAACAACATAGTAGATTTGTACAGCAGAGATTGATATAGTGGTTTTGGGAGCATAGCTACAGGAAAGCAGTTGAGTTAGCAGTAGTAATGCTGTGTTAAGACAGGACCACCAACTACCTGAATACTCAGGCAATGTCTTGCCACCTGAGTCACGGTGGATGATGTTAGCAACTCTACATGGAAGAAAAAAGGAGAGCATGACTATGCACGCCACTGGAAATGGGACAGGAGAGGAAAGCTACATATGTATATAACAAATGTGCAGTATATACACATGACAGGTGCTAAAAATAACATGTCTAAACATTTATTCATTATTTACTATATATGGCATGATGAACATTGACATTTTACAGTCGCTACACTGTGTGTATGAATGATTGCTCCATACAAACATCTGTATATCTGAAATTTCCGATATTTTGACACTTGCCAGTGCTGAAAATGGCAGATAACTATTCAAGGAAACAAATTCAATATGCAAGGGTTGATTTATTGCTTTGCTTATTTGTATCACCAACATTCAACAGTTCACTACATTCACCACATCAGTACAGCAATATAATGCAAGAATGCCAACAAAAAATAGCAATTATGTGAAAAAGAGAATTCTGCCTGGTTGATTTAGTATGAAAAGATAAAGAAATTGTTCAGAGAACAAACAAAAGTGATAGAATTGGATTTTATTTTTAAAAACAAATCTGAAAGTTTGTAAGACTATATTACACACAATAGATGGTAAATGAATATATATCTACAGGGTGGGCCATTTATATGGATTCACCTAACTAAAATGGGAATGGTTGGTGATATCAACTTCCTGTTTGTGGCACATTAGTAAATGGGAGTGGGAAAACTTTCCCAGATGGGTGGTGACTGACTATGGTGGCCATTTTGGATCAAACTTTATTTTTTTGAAATGGGAAGCGGGACATGTCACACATCAAACATATTCAGAATTTCATAAGAAAAAAATGGTGTGCTTGGTTTTAACGTGACTTTATTCTTTCATGAGTTATTTACAAGTTTATGACCACTTATAAAATGTGTTCAAAGTGCTGGCCATTGTGTTGGATTGTCAATGCAACCCTCTTCTCTCACTCATGACACACTGATAGCAACACCGCAGAAGAAATGCTAGCACAGGCTTCCAGCATCTGTTGTTTCAGATGCTGCACATCTCTTATCTTCACAGCATAGACAATTGCCTTCAGATGAGGGATGAGGCAAACTTTTTTTGTGAATGGTGAAGTTAAAGAGATCCTGTCAACTCCAGAACACCTCCTAAGCTATGAAAACATGTCCCTGCACCATCCTATCACTAATCTCACACTCCTTTTGTCTCCTAAAAGCATCCTGTGAAAGTGCAGAAAAACGTTTGAATACTTACTCATTAGTGATTATAATTAGCAGGGGCTATATTCTTTAGCCCTTAGGGCGTGTTGTTTTGCAGCCTGAATGATCCACCCTCTCTCTGTCTGTGTGCTCTGCTTGTGCAGGCTTTGCCCTCCCCCCTCTCTATCACTCACAGAATGCAAATCATTAGTCCTGCCTTCAGCTGCACATAACAGCAGCACAGACAGAGAGAGGGTGGATCATTCAGGCTGCAAAACAGCCAGCCCTGGTGACTAAAGAATATAGCCCCTGCTAATTATGATCACTAATGAGTAAGTATTAAAACGTTTTTATCCACTTTCACAGGATGCTTTTAGGAGACAAAAGGAGTGTGAGATTAGTGATATGATGCTGCAGGAACATGTTTTGATAGCTTAGGAGGCGTTTTGGAGGTGACAGGATCCCTTTAACAAACAAAACCACCGCTATTGGTCTGACACTAACCCACAGTGGATAGATCCCTCCAAGACTGTTGGAACACAAAAATTGATGGTATGGTGTGGTATATGAGGTAAAAAGATAGTGGGGTCATTCTTCATCAGTGGAAACCTCAATGCCATTGGATATCTGAAATTGCTACATGATTCAGCCTTGGAGGAATCTATCTACTGTGGGTTTCTATAAAACATTTGTACTGCTGATTCCAGGTCCTTCTTTAATTCTTCACAGCTCTTGGACAACTGTTCTGAAATCTCTTTTCACTAGTCTCTCTGAAAACTTGCAGGGTGCGCCTGGTCATGGCCGGTTTATGTCAAAATAATGTCCTTTCCACTTACAGATTATGGTCCTAACAGTGCTCGCTAGAACCTTCAATAGTTTAGAAATTCACCTGTAACCAATGCTGGCAGAATGTGCAGCAATAAGGTTGTGAAGGTTTTAAGTCGGCTCACTGATTTTACCTATCATGAGATGTTTCTTGTGTGGCACCTTGTTAATGAGTAACTTTTTATTAGCCATCAGTTGAACCAGCTAATATTATTTTTCGCTAAATAGCAGGATTTAATTTTATTATTGATAGATTTCAACTGGTGTCATGAGTTTCAATTTTTTTTAATTTAAATAATCCTCCATATAGTATAAAGCACCAGATAATCCTCCATATATTATAATGCAACCCATAGTACTCCATAATGTTTAATGCATCCCATAGTTCTCCATATATTATACTGCATCCTCCATAGTGCTCAATATATTATAATACAGCCCCAAAGACCTCCATGTATTCTAATGCACCCCATAGATTTATATATAATATAATGCACCCCTATTGTACTCTATATATTATAATGAACCCTCCATAGTCCTCCAAATATCTCTTAGACTGTGAGCCCTCATGGACAAGGTCCCTGCCCCTCCTGTACCTGTACGTCCTGATCGCCTAGATTTAGTGTACTTGTTCTTGTCTCCCTCATCCTCATGTAAAGCGCCATGGAACCTAATGGCACTATATAAATAAATAATAATAATAATAATAAATAATTATAATGCACCCCCGTAGTCCTCCTTATAGAATAATGCACCCTATAGTCCTCCATAACTTATAATGCACTCCAATAGTCCTCTATACATTATAGTGCACCCCCATAGTACCACATATAAAATAAAACACCCCTATAGTCCTCCATATATTATAATGCACCCACATAGTTCTCCATATAGTATAATGCACCCCCATAGTCTTCCATATAGAATAATGCATCCCTATAGCCCTCCATATAGTATAATGCATCCCCATAGTCCTCCATATATTATAATGCACCCTCATAGTCCTCCAAATAGTATAATTCACCCCCATAGTCCTCCATATAATATAATTCTTCTCCATAGTCCTTCATATAGTATATTGCACCCCATAGTCCTCCATATATTATAATGCACCCCATAGTTCCCATATCATATAATGCACCCTCCATAGTTCTCCATATATTATAATGCACACCCATATTCCTCCATATATTATAATGCACCACCTATAGTCATCCATATAGTATTATGTACTCTATAGTCCTCTATATATTATAATGCTCCCATAATCCTCCAAATAGTATAATGCACCACCATAGTCTTCCATATAGAATAATGCATCCCTATAGCCCTCCATATAGTATAATGCACCCCCATAGTCCTCCATATATATTTAATGCACCCCATAGTCCTCCAAATAGTATAATTCACCCCCATAGTCTTCCATATAGAATAATGCATCCCTATAGCCCTCCATATAGTATAATGCACCCCCATAGTCCTCCATATATTATAATGCACCCTCATAGTCCTCCAAATAGTATAATTCACCCCCATAGTCCTCCATATAATATAATTCTTCTCCATAGTCCTCCATATAGTATAATGCACCCCCATAGTCCTCCATATATTATAATGCACCCCATAGTTCCCATATCATATAATACACCCTCCATAGTTCTCCATATATTATAATGCACACCCATATTCCTCCATATATTATAATGCACCACCTATAGTCATCCATATAGTATTATGTACTCTATAGTCCTCTATATATTATAATGCACCCCATAATCCTCCAAATAGTATAATGCACCACCATAGTCTTCCATATATTATATTGCACCTTCCATAGTTCTTCATATATTATAATGCAGCCCCATAGTCCTCCATATAGTTTAATGTACCCACATAGTCCTCAATATAGAATAATGCACCCCCATAGTTCTCCATATATTATATTGCACTTCAATAGTCCTCCATTTAGCTTATTGCACCCACATAGTCTGCCAAATAGTATAATGCACTGCATAGTCCTCTATGTATTATAATGCATACCCTATCCATATAGTATGATGGCCAGCGGGGTAACATGAAGCTCATGGGTTCCAATGTGAAAGTTCCCACAGGGCCTCCAATTCTTAAATCGAAATAGTCTTTTTCCATAGGCCAAAGGAACTTTTGGGCTCCTTAGGCTCCAGGGCCTAGGTATAATTGCAACCTCTGCACCTATTGTAGTTACACCCCTGATTAAGGCCAGTGGTCAACAGTATACTCACTGACTTTAAAAAAAATAGTCACCCCTCCTCTTTTCCCCAATGGCAAGTGTTCTACAGCACTGCACATCTTGGCACAGCAGGTGTACAGTAGTGATTTTATCATGCCTGCTACTCTGAGATGTCAGATTTCAAACTCCGAGAGACAATGAACAAAAAGAGAGCAGAGTATTGCCTCTTTAATCATTGCTTTCAGCTGTATCTGCATCTGCACTGCTGATAAAGTTGAAAGTGGGATGTCGGGTAGGGGGGTGGGGACTTGGATTTGGTTCTGGCACCGGGCCCCCTTAAGTGACAGATTTCATAGTGGGAGAGGTCACTGCTCATGCCTGTGATAATCCATAAGGGCATTCAAATATACAGGATTTTCCATAGCACATTAGATGCACAGAAAATCATAGAGACATGTAAAATTTCAATACCCAACAAGACCGCCAAAATAATTAACTGTACTCTTGTAAATGCACTGCATATAGAGGAAAGGATGGGGAGTAAAACATTTTGAGCATCGTATACATTTAAGCAAACATTCTCTTGCATTGTAACCTTTAGTCATAGGCATTTAATGTACTACAATTTCAGGATAATTGGTGTCATAGTTTTGTCACAGACTTCTGCAGTTCAGTAGAAAAGTGAAGCCTTGACTTTTGTAATATCATGTTCCACTTAATGATAATGAATGCTGACATTAGGGCTCAATTAATACGGTCAGACGCATGACCTGCATTGTCATTGAAATAAGAAAAGTCAGTTTTTATGAGCTTAAAATGATAGAATGGAGCAATGTACAATCATTCTGTGCTGTTCACATTGCCTGTTTTATGCACTGGTTTAATGGCAATCACTAAAGGCTGTGCCGGAAATCGAGAGGAAGAATCCAGCATTAGATGGAATATAAAGTACACTATTATTAGATTCCCAAGGTAAATGATATACTATCTATATTCAAGAGCTGTGTTAATTAGCATGATTAATGATTAAAGGGGTTGTCCACTACTTGGACAACCGCTACTCAATCCATATGTTTTCTTACATAAAATAGTAACACTTAGGCCTTGTTCACACATATCAGCTTTTTTAACCTTGGGCTGTTAAAAAAACGCAGGTGCGTTAACGCAGGTGCATTTGAGTGTACATGCGTTTTTCAGCTCCACTTGCGTTTTTTTCCCCCAGTGCTGGAAAAAAACGCAGGGGTTGCTCCCAAAAACGCATGCGTTTTTTTAACATGGGGCCCTATTGGAAACGCATGCGTTAACGCAGGACACATATATGCACCTGCGTTAACGCATGCGTTAACGCTAGCGTTTTTAAAAGGCTCATTGAGGCACCCTGCGTTAACGCTAGCGTTTGTGCCTGCGTTTTTGGTGAAAAAATGACTAAGTCCAAAAAATTGCAGACACACAAGGGACATTTTTTGGCACTCTTAAAAAAAATGCATGTGGTTTTAGAAGTGCTAAAAAAGACGCAAATTGTGTGTGAAGAAGGCCTTATACTCACCTCCGGTGTCATCTCTATTCCAGTAGTGTCAGCAATGGCTCTCCTAGAGATCACTCAACAGTGTGATGTCTCTGTCACACAATCCTAGCGGACAATCAGAGGCCACTGTAAGTTCCCCAGATATGTGAAGGAATAGGGAGCAGCAGCCCTCCCTGCTTCCGGATGCAAGTGATTTGTCAGAAAGCCGAGAGTGAAGAAGGCACTGATTGGCAGCAGGCATTATGTGACATCACACAGTTTGGCAATCCTAAAAAAGACAGTGCAGACTCCATTGGAATAGCACTGCACCAAAGGTGAGTATAAGTTTCATATATTTATTTACGGGTACTCTATGTAGTGTCCGAGTGATGGACCACCGCTTTAACCCCTTTACCAGAGAGCATGGTTTTCACCTTAATGAAAGCCATTTTTTGCAATTCTGACCACTGTCAATTTACAGGGTTATAACTCCCGAACGCTTTAACGGATCCCAGTCAATCCAAGCATGTTTTTTTCATGGACATCATGCTAATGGTCCACTTAAAATAATCATTTTTAGTGTTTATTTGTAAAAAAAAATATAAATTTGGTGAAAAGTTTGAACATTTCGCAATTTTCAAACTGTGAATTTTTAGACCATTAAACCAAAGAGTTATGTCACACAAAATAGTTAACAATATCATTTCCCACATGTCTACTTTACATCAGCAACAGTTTTTTTACTTAGGAAGTTAGATGGGTTCCAAGTTAATGAGCAATTTCACATATTTCCGTCAAATTTAACAAATCCATTTTTTTGGGACCACATCACATTTGAAGTCACTTTGAAGGGCCTACGTGACAGAAAATACTAATAAATTACATCATTCTAAAAGTTGCATCACTCAGACTGCTCAAAACTACATTCAAGAAGTTTATTAACCCCTTAAGTGCTTCACAGGATCTAAAGCAATGTGCAAGGAAAAAATGAAAATGTTCCTTTTTCCAACAAAAATGTTCCTTTAGCCTCACATATATTCACAGGGGTAACAGGAGATTTTGCAACATAAAATTTGTTGTGCAATTTCTCGTGAGTATGCCGATACTCCATATGTGGTCAAAAACTACTGTTTGGAAGCACAGCAGGGCTCAGAAGGGAGGGAGCACTATTTGACTTTTCAAAGAGATTCGCAGGATTCATTAGCAGATGCCATGTCTAGTTTGGAGAGCTCCTGATGGGACTAACCATTGAAAATCCCCCATAAGTGGCCTCATTTTGGAAACTAATCCCCTTAAGGAACTTTTCTAAATGTGTGGTGAGCACCTTGACCTTTTAGGTGCTTCACAGTTTGGCCATGAAAAAAAACAAAAAAACTTATTTTCTCCACAAAAATATTTTTCAGCTTTTTTTTTAATTTTCTTAAGGGTAACAGGATAAAATGGACTCCATACATTGTTTTGCAATTTCTCCTGAGTACGAAACTACTGTTTGGACGCACAGCAGAGCTTGGAAGGGAGGGAGCACCATTTGTCTTTTCAAGCTGAAAGTTCGGGGAACATTAGTTGATGCCATGTCACATTTGGCGATCCTTTAATGTGCCTAAACAGTAACCCCCCATAGTTAATCCATTTTGGAAACTAGACCTTAAGAAATTTATCTTGATGTGTGGTTAGCACCTTGAACCCCCAGGTGCTTCACAGAATAAAAAAAATCACATTTTCTCCATAAATATGCTCTTTTATCTTATATTTTTTATTTTCACTAGGGTAATAGTAGGAAATGGACTCCATAATTTATTATACAAATTCTCCTGAGTACGCAAATACCTCATTTGTGGTAAAAAAAAAACCTTGTTTGGGTTCACGGCAGGGCTCAGAAGGGAGGGAACACCGTTCAAACTCAATCATTAGTGGACACTGTGGCACTTGTAGAGCCTCTGATGTGCCTAAACAGTGGAAAACCCCCATAATTGACTCTCTTTGGGAAACTAGACTCCCTTAAAAACTTATATTGATATTTGGTGAGTACCAAGTGAAAAAAAACACATTTTCTGCACAAAAATGTTCTTTGAGCTTTTTTTATTTTCAGTAGGTTTACAGGTAAAATGGTCCCCATATTTTGTTGTGCAATTTCTCCTGAGTATCCAAATACCCTATATGTGGCAGAAAACCACTGTTTGGGCACACATCAGGGTTAGGAAGGGAAAGAATACCATTAAGACTCAAAATTATATTTACGCTGTTCACCTTGCTCTATAAATGATTAGGTGACTTTATTCGTCAGGTCAGTACAATCACAGTTATACCAGATTTATATACTTTTTTTTTGTTTGGCTACTATCGCGCTAAAAACACTTGTTTACAATATAATTTTTGTTTGCATCACTAAAATTTGAAGGCTGCACTTTTTTATTTTTCTCCTGACAGTCATTTGAGTGCTTGTGTGATGAGTTGGGAGGTTTTTTTTTGTTTGTTTTTTCTTACACCGTTCACTGTATCCGAAAAGTGATAAGACAACTTTATTCTCCGGCTCAGTACAAACACAGCGATACCACATTTAAATCTTTTTATTTTATTGTTTTGTGGCCTTTACTCAAATTTCAAAGTCGCGAACATGGCTAAAACCTCGGGTTACCATGGCTGCGATCGGGTCCCTGTGATCATGTTACAGGGGTCCGATCATTCTGGAAAGGAGCACAATACCTCTCCCTGCCTGTGAAATAGTGAATTTGCTGTTGATCACAGTATTTTGGTGGTTAAACTGCAAGGAGTGTAGCAACACTGGCAGCAGTAGTGAGGTACTAGCCATGGTGCCCGCAAAATCACCCAGACATACTGGTTACCTCCAATTTTGGGAACGCAAAGGTTTCGTGGACATACCCAGTCTGTCCAATGTCACAAAGAGGTTAAGACAAACAAACCTATGATACCCGTCCTTCAGTAAAGGTTCATGCCACAACAGCTCCATAACTATATCCATAAATGCATATCTGGGTCAGCCTCCATCGAGTTGGGCACAATGGAAGCTAACAGTCTTGGAGGTCTCTCCAGCTGGCAGGCCATCATCAGCAGAATAAAAATGGTTGAAAGTTGTGGATGGGAATGCCAGATCAGCTGATCTCAATAGGCAATGTCCAGGCCTCAGGTACAACAGAAAAACTCATGTTTACTGGAACAGTTGATGATAACAGAACAGTTATTAAGTGCACGGAGTCACAGCCCTTAATGGTGTCATGATCCAAGCTCTTTTTTGGCAATATGAAGCATCACTCTTCACTTCTTTTGATTCTAGTTGTATACTAATCCCTAAACATCTCCTTTCATCCTGGAACTTTGCATCCATTGCACCTCAGGCTTACAGGAAAGTACCTCAGCTCTCTTCTCAATGGAAGAAACTCAGTATCGTATCAAGACATTCATCTTCTGATCCCGAACTGAAATTGTGTGGCAGTTGGGCATTCTTGGACCATGCAGGGCACTATGTGCCATGTGGCTGCAAATATTTTGTTGGAGTCATATCAGCAGCCACAGTGAAGACTCAGGTTGGCCTTCTTTATCTCCAGCACCATTCAATAACATGGAAGCATTGTTGCTCCTCCTGAGCTTAGTAGTTCTCCTACAGGAGCAGCTATCCATTAGACTTCACAAGAGCCCTTATATCTGTGTGTGTAAAAAAAGCTGAAGAGCTGTTTTCTCAAACGATCAAACTGTACAGATATTTATGACTCCTGATTCTTCAGGGCACTACATACACATATAGCAAAATTATTGTGAAAAATGCAACAATTTCTAGTACTTTTTTCTCAGCTGCACAGTCTTCTCAGTCACCTCATTGCATTGCAGGGGTCAGGGGCTGGCTGGCACATTATGGCCTGGGGAACAATGAGTGAGCGGTGGCCCTGAAGTTGAGACAGCCTTTCTTTAGCCCGATTATCTCTGGATGCTACATTAAAGTAGCACAGGTAACATTTGCAGCTATAGGATTAATCTGCAGATAAATAGCATTTTAAACTTGGTTAGCCGACTTACAGGAAAAGTGTTCAGTGAGAAAATTAAATTTTATTCCCCTTGATGCCACTCGCTTCCTGTCATAGGTTCAAAGCAAGGAGCTGTTACAGTCACCGCTCACTATAAAGTGAGAGTGCAGTAATAACTGCTTAATACATTTGTATTGGAGGGACATGTGTGGCACTTGCATTTTCATCGCGATCTGGCACTGGACAAATACCGCTACTAACTGCGGTTTTAAGATAAGCCAGAAGTGCCAGATCGCGATGAAAACGCAAGTGACGCACATGTCCGGAACTCCTATAC
This sequence comes from Allobates femoralis, assembly GCA_033576535.1. NCBI lineage: Eukaryota > Metazoa > Chordata > Amphibia > Anura > Aromobatidae > Allobates > Allobates femoralis. Next base: position 94,563,208 of record JARQOC010000010.1, on the reverse strand, counting down.
AAATGCATTGCACAGAACAGAAAAAGAAAATATACCCCTAAAACCCCCATTGGTACAGAAACACAGTACAACTACCCTCATCAGTACAGAAATCCATAATCAGAACCACCAACAGTACATAAAGAGAGCATCACAACACCCATTAGTACAGAAATACATGACAAGACCAAACGCAGTACAGAAATACATCACCGTAGTAACCACTAGTTGAATACTTTCACCAGGACCACCATTAGTATATGAATAAATCAACAAGACCATCATTAGTACATAAATCATCAGAACCACCATCAGTACATGACTAAATCACCAGGACCACTATTTGTATATGAATTTGAGAACCAGGACTACTATCTGTACTTATAAAAAAATGGTGGGGGAACAAGAGGCGCAATCGTGCCCTATCAAAAGTGACACTGACAGTATGGGTGGTGTATATAGATTCCACTCACCTATTCCAGTTGTGTAACCCACAACTGGTTTGAAGGCATGAAAGTAATATCAGCTGCTGCAGAACCTCCACCGACCACTCGCACGTGGAAAAAACCGTCACAAAATTTTGGGAAGCAAGGTGTGTAACAGTCCGCGCTGCTGACTGAGGAAGTGCATGGAAGTGCACCGAAACGCGTAGGAAATAAAGAAGAATACTGCTACAACGATATATCTTGCATTCCTTGTGTTTCCTGTGGACTCAGCAGCGCGGACTGTTACACACCTTGCTTCCCAACATTTTGTGACTATCTGTACCTAGTACAGCAATTGTAATGTCAGGTCAGACCTGTATATATTTGTACTGCATGAACCTCCAACTGCCAGTATGTTCTTAATAATGGTTAGAAGATACAGGGAGTTGTTGTCATCGGTCATCAGACTGCAGATTATATAGTAACCTCAGTAATGATGAGATGCAGGCAGGATCACAAAAAAACATTTACATCCAGGTACCTTATAAGTGACATCTTCTCTGGTTGGAGTAATTATCTTTCTTTCTCTTTCTTCATCTTGTCCAGACACCATGATGACTCTTCATATTTACAGCTCGTCTCTGCAGACTTCCATCTTCTCCAGTCTTCAGCAGGACGTCCCGGCATGATGCCTTTAAAAATAACAGAATTATTATAATGCTCCTGAATAAAAAAAATCTACTCTACAAGGTGCCCCTGAATAAACATGATTTACACACTGTCCCTCTTATGGGACATGCTCTCCACACTGTCCTCTGACACTGTGCCCCCTATACTGCCCAGTCTCTATAATATGTCCCCTCATCACACTCCCCCACCTCAGCATTCTGTCCTTTCCTTGCTGGGGCGTCACACTATCCTCTCATGCAGTCCCCTCTTTTCAACCCCTATGATGTCTCCTCGCATATTTGCTCATTCACTCTCCTTATTATCTCCATGTATGCAGACAGTGCCCCCTGGCCACCCCCCAGATATGACCCTGACATACACACATTTTATAAAAAATACATCTAATATACAAAGCTGAATGTGTGTATGTGTGTGTGTTGTGTATGTCCGGGATTGGCATCTACATCGTCGAAACTACAGCCACAAAATTTTGCAGTCACACATCTAGACCCCGAGAGCGTCATAGGCTATGTTGTGAGGCGAAATTTTAACCCCGCACATTCCAATTCACCAAACAATTTTGGCCCTATATCTACATAATGGAGAGAAAGTGACAATTACCAGTTGACAGTTGTGAATGAGAGGGCTTAATGACAGCACCAAAGACTAACAGCATATACCAGCATATAGTCACTAAGGTGGACCTTACATGGAATATTCACCATGCATGGGGACATGTATACATACCACACGCACACAAAGAGTAACAACTAAGGTGGAGCCCCAACATTGGATACTCGCCACGCACCCGAACACAAACACACACACCAAAGAGACACACACCACACAGACACCCACCCCCCACCGGGACACACACGTATACACACCCTATAGGGACACATGCACTCACCCCACAGGGACACAGAGACACACACACACCCTACAGGAACACACAGACCCCATAGGGATGGACACACACCACAGAGACACCCGTTCCCCCCACAAGGACACACACCACAGGGACATCCCTTCCCCCCAAAAAGACACACACCACAGGGACCCCCACACAGGGACACATGCACATCACTGGACACACACACACCCCAGGGACACACACACCCCAGGGACACACACCACACAGACAGACAAAGATGTGCACAAATTGCCTCACACAACTCGCCTCATACATCTGGTATCTTTAATTTCCAAAAATAAACATATGATTAAAAACAGCCAATGTGCAACACATGTGCCATATAGGGAATTAAGGCAGATGTCAGTCACATGAGCTGTCTTTTATGTGTATGTGTGAGGTAATATATACTGCCCGGCTGGGGGGAGGGTTTATTGTTGACTGGAGATTTATTAGGCTGCTTATAGCAATCAATCACAGCTCTGCTTCTATTTTCCTAGAGGTCATTAATGTGACATATTCAAATTCTATTTTGTTATAGCTGACAGCAGTTATTTATTAACCCGGGCGTAGCCAGGTAGTACAGCTAGTACAGTTATATATATGCAGATATGCACGCACACATTACACAGACCTGTACACATGCAGCACAAAGACATGGAGACAAGCACACATACACATACAGGCATGCACATACACATACAGGCATGCACATACACATACAGGCAAACACACATACACATACAGGCAAACACACATACACATACAGGCAAACACACAAACATGCATAACCAAGAACAAAAAGAAAAGAAAGTAGTTAAAGAGATGCGCACACCTGATAATAGAGTAGATTTCTAAAAAAAAAAAAAAAACTTTATTATATACTAAAGGGACATATGAAAACAATTAAAAACATAATATGATGACTGTAAGCAACTGAAGAAAGAGCCCTCCTAGCATAAATATACAGAACTAATCACAAGACAATACAATAAAGCAGCAGCACTGATAGGTGGCAGAGCAGTTAGTGCTCATAGAATTCTATGGAAAGTCAAGAGCGATGAGTACAGGACTAGATTCCAGCACACAGATCTGGTATGGGGATCTTGCCCTGCCCATTTATTGTTTATTTGGACATTTTTATAGTTTTATAGTTCTGCCTTGACTTTCCATAGAATTCTATGACCACTAACTGCTCTGCCACCTATCAGTGCTGCTGTTTTATTGTATTGTCTTGTGATTAGTACCGTATATTTATGCTAGGAGGGCTCTTTCTGCAGATGTTTATTGTCATCATATTATGTTTTTAATTGTTTTTATATGTCCCTTTAGTATATAATAAAGTTTGTTGTTGTTTTTTTTTTAAGATGCACCCCCAAATTTGGTGAAGTAAAAGAGAAAAAAGTAATTTTTAATGTTAAATGGGGACTGACTTATAATGCCAGTATCCGTCTAACAAATCAAATAGCGTATATGTCCCTCAGAGCACCCTCATCCTGGTACATTGTCTCTCATCCTGGGATATAGCCCCCCCATCCTTAAATTAGCCCCCTTAATCTGGATATGACCCCCTTATATTGGATATAGCCCCCTTGTGCTGGCACACATCCCCCAGTGATGCCACATGTCCCCTATTGGTAGCACACGTCCCCCTGTGCTTGCACACGTCCCCCATTGCTGGTACACATCCCCCATGGCTGGTGCATGTCCCCCGTGGCTGGCACACATCCCCCATGGCTGGCACATGTCCTCCTGTGCTGGCACACGTCCCCTATTGATGGCACTCATCTCCCATGGCTGGCACACTTCCCCCGTGGCTGGCACACGTCCTTCTTGGCTGGCACACATCTCCTGTGGCTGGCACACGTCCCCCATGGCTGGCACACGTTCCCCAAGGATGGCACACATCCCTCATGGCTGGAACATGTTCCCTATGGCTGGCACACATCCCCTATGGCTGGAACACATCCACTTTTGCTGGTACACGTCCCCTGTGGCTGGCACACATCTCCTGTGACTGGTACACATCCCCTGTGGCTGGCATATGTTCCCCGTGGCTGGCACATGTCCACCGTGGCTAACACACGTCCCCCGTGGTTGGCACATGTCTCCCGTGGCTGGCACTCGTTCACTGTAACTGGCACACGTCCCCAGTGGCTGGCACTCATCATCTATGGCTGGCACATGTCCCCTATGGCTGGAACACATCCCCTTTTGCTGGTACACGTCCCCTGTAGCTGGCATACATTCCCCATGGCTAACACACATCTCACATGGCTGGCACTCGTTCTCTGTGGCTGGCACACGTAACCCTGTGGCTGGTACATGTCCCCTGTGGCTGGCACATGTCCCCTGTGACTGGCACTTGTCCTCTATGGCTGGCACATGTCCCCTGTGGCTGGCACATGTTCCCTGTGGCTGGCACATGTCCCCTGTGGCTGGTACTCGTCCTCAGGGGTGTATCTAGGGGGGTGCAGCCGGACCTTTTGCCCCGGGCGCAACTCAGCGGGGGGTGCCGGCAGCACCCCCCCTCCCCCGCTTGCTATATACATCGGCCGCACACACATTACAGGGGCTGATATTCACAGTTTAGCGGTGCGGAAGCGCCCGACGTCACTTCCGCTTCCGCGCCAGTCTGGGGCCACTGGGGCCACTGGGAGACTTGGCGGCAGCCGGTCCGGTGCGGGGTGACCGCAGGAGACCCCGGAAACTACGGCACTGGCAGCGGCGCCTCATATGTCCAGATTGGAGAACGGAGGAGAGACGGAACAGCAGGGGACAGGGTCCCAGCAGGGGACAGGGTGAGTGACCGAGGAGTCGGTGGTGGAGGAGGGGCGGGGACAGCAGGGGTGAGTGCCCGTGGAAAGCTGACAGAACCCCCCCCCCCCGCCCTCACCTACCTTGGGGAGGGGGGCGCCAAGATAGATCTGTGCCCCAGGCACCATCATACCTAGTTACACCTCTGCTCGTCCTCTATGGCTGGCAAATGTCCCCTGTGGCTGGCACACATCCCCTTTGGCTGGCACACGTCCCCCATGGCGGGCACATGTCACCTGTGGCTTGCACATGTCCCCTGTGGCTGTCACACGTCCCCTGTGGCTTGCACACATCCCCTGTGGCTTGCACATGTCCTCTGTGGCTGGCACATGTCCCCGGCGGCTGGCACACATCCCCCCTGTCCTGGCTATGGCCCCCACGCTCTTTACTCATCTTCCTCCAGCGCTGTCCTCTGGGTCTCTCTCCTGCCACTGCACTCCTCCACTTCCTGCTTCTCAGTGGTGGTCATGTGATCATCAGAGAGACATCGTATCTGGTGCCCGATCACAGCGGCAGCAGGGAGTGCGGGGAGACAGCGGGAGATCAGCGCTGGAGGAGGGAAGTAAAGCTTTATTTCACTTTGGCCAGCAGCATGGGGGCCATATCTAATATAGAGGGGGCATGTGCCATCACTGTGGGGGAGCACAGGCACATATACCGTATATACTCGTGTATAAGCTGACCCGTGTATAAGCCGACCCCCCTACTTTTGCCCCCAAAACCTGGGAAAATCTATTGACTCGTGTATAAGCTGAGGGTGGACCCCAGCACAGGTATACAGCCCCCAGCAGTGTGGTATACAGCAGCCTCCCCAGTGGTATATACAGGCCCCAGCAGTGTTACAGCAGCAGCCCCAGTGGTATATACAGCAGCAGCCCCAGTGGTAGTATACAGCAGCCCCAGAGGTATATACAGCAGCCCCAGTGGTAGTATACAGCAGCAGCCCCAGTGGTAGTATACACGCAGCCCCAGTAGTATATACAGCCCCAGAGGTATATACAGCAGCCCCAGAGGTATATACAGCCCCAGTAATAGTATACAGCAGCCCCAGTGGTATATACAGCCCCAGTGGTAGTATACACGCAGCCCCAGTAGTATATACAGCCCCAGTGGTATATACAGCCCCAGTGGTAGTATACAGCAGCCCCAGTGGTATATACAGCCCCAGTGGTAGTATACACGCAGCCCCAGTAGTATATACAGCCCCAGTAGTATATACAGCCCCAGTGGTATATACAGCCCCAGTGGTAGTATACAGCAGCCCCAGTAGTATATACAGCCCCAGTGGTAGTATACAGCAGCCCCAGTGGTATATTCAGCCCCAGTGGTAGTATACAGCAGCCCCAGTGGTATATACAGCCCCAGTGGTAGTATCCAGCAGCCCCAGTAGTATATACAGCCCCAGTGGTAGTATACATACAGCCCCAGTAGTATATACAGCCCCAGTGGTATATACAGCCCCAGTGGTAGTATACAGGGCCCCAGCAGGACCCCCCTCATAGTTTGGCGCCCCCACCTCACTTGCTGGCCCCCCCCGCATGCAGCGCTGCGCATATACATTACCTGTCTAGCAGCTGTCACCCTCTGGTGGCGGATCGCGGCTCCTGGGCTCCGGGCTCCATCTTCCTCTCTGTCTTCCTGCTTGGCAACGTGACCGGCCGGTGTCGCGATGACGTCATCGCGATGAGCCCGGCGGCCACAAAGCAGGAAGACAGAGAGGAAGATGGAGCCCGGAGCACAGGAGCCGCGATCCGCCACCGGAGGGTGACAGCTGCTAGACAGGTAATGTATATGCGCAGCGCTGCATGCGGGGGGGGGGCCAGCAAGTTAGGTGGGGGCGCCAAACTTTGAGGGGGACCATATTGACTCGCGTATAAGCCGAGGGGGGGACTTTTTGGGCTGAAAAACTCGGCTTATACGCGAGTATATACTGTAATATGCGCTGCTCCCCCAGCCAATCTCCGCGGTGCGGTTTCAGCACCACGGTGCTGGACAGCGGCAGTGCATATTATATGAGCGGAAGCACGAGTTCTCCCGCTGCCTCCTGCAGCCTCCCCCAGCCCCCAGACAGGCTCCAGAGCACTATCACCTCCCCTGCAGTATAATCCATCTAATCATTAGATAACAGCTGATAAGTCACAAGCCCGGGGGCAAATGCTCCCCTACCAATCGGCCCAGTCCGCCCCTGCCATTGGTTCAGCGCCTTTTGGATAGTAGCGCCTATACTCCCCAATGTAAAATAAAAATATCAGATTTCTCATGCATTGGTGCCTGTCCAGTGATGTTAGCACTGAGTCTCTCGGTCCTCACATAACAGTATTATGCTGATTTAGTAAACAAAGATCTGCCAGTACTGTAGACTGTGATTCAGTTATAATTCCCTCAGACATTCAAAAGTGTAAGATCCATAGCCCATTTGTGGTCACTTATTGGCTAAAGTACTTAAATGACATATCAATCTCACATGAGTACCAAGAGACCTGGTGTTGCAATAGCTGGAATGGTGAAGAATGTATTTAGAGAAGGGTGTCCTCTTAGTGGACAACCCATTTCTTCTTATTGATCTCTATTATCAATACAGTTCTACTTTGGACAACCTTGGAATTGGGATGGTTTAAGAAATTCTTGGACACCAAGAATAAACAATCCCTGAGATCAGGAACTGAACCCACTCACTCTTTTAGACCACCCAAGTTACTGCATTTTCCCCAATCATTGCACTAGATCTCCAGAAATACTGCCCTAGAGCATCAGAAATACTTGAATGTTAAGGTATTCTGGAATTGCAGCTTTTGGATGTTGCTGGCTCTCATTAAGGGAAAATATATGCAAATTATCCTCTACCAGAAGGTAAAACATACGCAAATAATATTTGTGAATTCAGAGAACTATTTGCAGGCAGCTGTTTCATGCTCGTTGCCGCTCATCAATGTAGGGAAATGGTGAATAAGGAGAAATATAGAACTTTATTTTTCGTAATAATACATAGATTTGCCAAAATATGACTAATTCTGTTATGTTCCTATAACTCATCAATAGCTAAGAAAAAAAGCTACATGACAAATTAATTAGAGGTGGTGTAGAAATGATTTGAGGTGCATGGTAAATAAACAACATACCTCGTGAGATGTTCTTCTATGATCTAGCATCTGTATTAGTCATGTTCATGGATTGGTAATCATCTTTTCACCCACTCAAATCAAGTGTTCTGTGGAGTAAAAATAACAGTGCTCATCCAGAACATATTCTTTGTATAGTTTGCAAAAAAAATCCTTTAATCTAGCATCAATATGATTTGATACATGTTAGATTAATAAGGGGAACCTGTATTCTTTTTATAAATGCTCAAAGAAAATGGAGTTGGAAGAGTCAACCAAGGAACAAAGCAGGGGAATGGACCAGTCCTGTCATGAGGGTGTCATGACCTGATGAGACCTCAGGGAAATCTGGGATCAGAAGGTCACAATGTTCAGCTGGAGGAGAGATCCTTAGATAGATCATAGATCTTTCTGCCCACTCATAACTTATCCTGAGTGGAAGTTTAGTTAATTATGTCTGGTGCTGAAACATGTAGATATTTTCTAAACTTTTGCCACTCCCTTTTGCTATGTAGCCAACTCCTCACTCCTCCCTATGAGGGCTATAGTTCTTTGTTAGGCTGGCTTCACACCACTGCAGCATCATGTCCGAGGCTGTCCGATGCGAATCTGACAGCCCTGGACCCAATTTTGCCATAATACAGCCCTATGGGGCCGGAGGGAGCCTGATGGCAGCTATCTACCATCCGGTTTCCATCTGTCCGGGAGGATCCAGATGAATTTGGATTTTCCTCCTGGACACCAAAACGTTGCTTGCAACATTTTTGTACCCAGTAGATTCAGGTCAGACAACCATTACACTCAACATTTTTGTGTCTGGGGCAAAAAATCTGCCCAAATCAGATCCTCCAGGATCCGGGGCAATCCGGTGCTCCCTAACATGATAATCCATGGTGCCGGATTGCCCCGGATCCAGGAGGTTCCGGGACCCGGATGCCGGGTGCTGGAGTTTAGCAGCGAGCGCTGCTAAAGTTCGTAGTTTGGGTGCTTTATGTATGCAAACCACTGGTGCAAGCATCACTCAGTTCAGGTACACTCAGTGCTTGGTTACACTCGATGCTCGGCAGCGTGTGAGCTGCTTTCAGTGTTTGATTGGCTGCACTTGGGGGTAAAATCAGCGTTATCGGATGTAGTGTGCACAAAAAAAGAAATTACAAATCCCTGCCCTCCCTTCAACAAAAGTGCTTTGTGTATAGCTGTATGTGGGCAGAGAGCTGAACAGTCCAATCAGTGTCTTTCAATTAGGTTCGGATCAAACTTTATATAAAGTCTGGCTGAACCTCCAGAACCTGAACTTCCACGGATTGAGTAGAATTCTCAGATATGCTACATTACAAAATTTCTTATAATTGTCAGTACTATTGATTTATGCAAAACGTTTGTAATTTCTGTCCCAATTTTAGTTAAGGTAATACCTCTCCAAAGTTTACCTTTATGATGAAACATGATTCTATGATGGGTTTTTCTCTAATGTAGACCCTTTCTTTTTGTGGACACACTCCAGACTTTATTGCAGTTTTGTGCTGAAAACAAGGGCATAATTAGCAGAAATTTTGAATTATAATTATTTAATAATTATTGAAAACAAGTTAAGAAGAATTTTGTTTTGGCATTAAAAAAACACAAAAAAAACCCCAGTAAAATATTCCTTTTTTTCATTTTGTAGATCCTAAATCTTTCCTATTTTAATTGTGCCTCAAGAGATAGTTTCATAGTTTTTAAGGTGAAAGAGAGACTTTAAGTCCATTTAGTTTAACCCATAGCCAAACATGTTAGATCTTAATTTTTGTTTAAATCTTTTTATTGAAATTTTTAAAAATCTATAGGAAAAGAAAGGGGAAAAGAAAGGGAAAACAAAGGAACAGTAACAGATCTTAATTCTAAATCTACAATATTGTTCCAAAATTATCTGCCTAAATACTAATTACATCCTATACATTATTCCACTATAGTAATTAGCAAAGGCGATACAGCTGGGACTCTCACCGAGCGGTAATTGACGGTCATACCTTAACGCTGCCTGTCTCGGGGAAAATCTCCTGAAATAAAAGTTAATAAATTGAAATAAAAATTCATATGAGTCAATAAATGTCAGAATATTTACAGCTTTGTGTCAATGTAAAAAAAAAAAAAAATTCTAACATATACATAATAGGAATAAATAATAAAACTGAGCAATTTGCCAAATTTTATGCTAAGGTATATTAAAAAAAGGTGCGCTGTAGAGATTTGGTGACGATGAATTCTCGGGATGTGTCGCGCTGTCAAGTATTGATTAGAAATAAATTGGCAGAGAATGAATGAATATTCATTTTACAGACATATTGGCAGCATTTGTCATAGAACCGAGAAGAGGATGAAACATATACATAAAATTGTGTTACATTATTGTTATCATTTCTTGATCCATTTTGCTAATTCTTTATTGGCCTCATATTTCTTTGGGGTGCCGTACTGATAAGTCGGTTTGCCGTATTAATGAAAATAAATTTATTTTGCAGCTGTCACCATACCTCTGGATTTATACACTTTAATATCAGCTCTCTGAAATAATGTGAAGCAAAGCAATTACCGCAAAATATTTCAACAGCACCATCTACAGGCGCTTCACTATACTAGATCTGCATATATGTATATAAGCTGCCCGATGTGCTGTCTTGTGGGAATGCACTAAATCAAATCTGAAAATAAAACATAGGAAAAGCATTATCAAGTATTATTACAAAAAATAAAATGTTTTATAATTACAGTGAGAAATCAATTGGAACATTCCAGCGAAATACAGATAGAAGATTTACATGGAGCAGTAGTGCAATGTGATACGTTCCCAAGAATGGTTCAAAAATGCATATTTTAATTATTATACTCTTCTGTATTTTTTAAAGTTTTGGTCATAATTAATGTAAAGGTTGTTCATCAATTTAGCCATATAAATAATAATAATAATAATTATTATTATTATTATTAAAACCTTGTTTAAAAATGCTAACTTCTTTTCTCCTTTCTTTTCTTCTTCTTTCTTCTTCTTCTTCTTCTTCTTCTTCTTCTTCTTCTTTCATCTTCGTCTTCATCTCTTTGTCTTCTTGTTCTTCGTCTTCTTCTTCTTCTTTTCTTCTTTTCCCTTCTTTTTCTTCTTCTTCTTCTTCTTTCTTCTTCTTCTTCTTTCTTCGTCTTCTCTTCTTCGTCTTCTTCTTTCTTCGTCTTCTTCTTCTTTTTCTTCATCTTCGTCTTATCTTCTTCTCTTCTTTCATCTTCGTCTCATCTTCTTGTCTCTTGTTCTTCGTTCTTCTTCTTTCTTCTTCTTCGTCTTCTTTTCTTCTTCTTCGTCTTCAAAATTTGGGTCATAATAAATGTAAGAGTTTATCAGTAATAATAACCTTGTTCAAAATTGCAGACTTACATTTTAGGTTCTTATGCATTTTTCTAACTGTTGGTCACAATAAATGTAAAACTGTCCATTAGTTTGCCAAAAAATATATGATAATAAAAATAATAATAATATCATGAAAAATAGTACTACTAATAATAGTAATATTAATAATAGCATTGATACTAAAAAATATGTGTTTAAAATGCAAATTTAAACTTTGGCTTATTATGTATTTTCTAACTTTTGTTCACAATAAATTTAAAAGCTGTCCATTAGTTTGGACATATAATAATAATTGTGATTAATATTATTATATAATAATAATAACATTGTTAATAATTCTCTTATTTATTTTTCTACACTTGGTCACATTAAATATGAAAGCTGCCTATTAGTTTGACAACGTGATGATGATTATTATGATTAGTATTATTATTATACAATATAATAATAATGTGAAAACATATTCTAAAATGCTAATTTAAATTTGTGGATATTTTTCTAAATTTTCTCCCAGTGTCTGCAGACGTCTTCTCCTTCTAAACAGGACCTGCCGTGATGTCACAGTCACGTGACCGCAGGATAGCCTCCCTGGCGGTATGATTATGTCAGGAATTTTGTGCTAAAAGCGGTACCATTTTTTTGCATAGAAATTTGGTGTTATGTACTGTCGGCCTGGAATTCTTAGTAATTACCTGATCAAAGAAGACTCTAGTAGACCTCTCAGATGTGATTAAGTTTGAAACATAAAATCATGAATTATAATTAAAGAAATAATATAATTTTTTTCAATAATCAATAATCTTATACCTGGCGGTTTGATTATGTCAGGAATTTTGTACTAAATGCGGTACAATATTTTGTTTCGTAAAAAATTTCTTTTATGGGCCGAAATTTTATACTTTTTTTTTTCCCGCCCAGTTCCGCCTCCAATGAGCCGCTGCGGCTCACAGAGACGGAACCAGGAAGTCATATAGAGGCATCCGAAGGGGCTCTCACCAGCGATCACAGCGGTGGATCACCAGGAGAAGGGAAGGAGACTCCGCTGCCATTTACCCCGAGTGTCAGGGGCGGACCTACCATGGTTCAGCTGCACAAGGGGCCCGGCTGGGTAGGGGGCCCCTCAACCATCAGTAGGGGGCCCCCGTGACCCTTTGACAGAGGAGAGGAGGGTAACTGAGGGAAGCATCCTGCTTCCCTTGGGTGTTCCCGCCCCTCCTCTCGTCTGGCTCTAACCCTAGCCCTAACCCTAGCTCTAACCCTAACCCAAGCCCTAACCCTAACCCTAACCCTAACCCTAACCCTAGGGGGGCAGGCTGTGGAGAAAAGGGTGGCGCCATATCCCCTACATGGCTCCGGAGCTACCTTCATACCTGAATGGGTGGGGTCATATAACGGATATATCTTTTCTAACTCCCCAGTAGGTATGTTCTCCCTACATACACTTACTGAGTTTTTCTATCTGTATGAATGGCTTAGTGATCTAATGCTGACTCTATAAGCTTTTAGTTTTGGAGGTGCCAGATTGAATCCCATGTGGATCTTGGTGCATTTTTATCTAATTTGTGAATTGGAGAGTGTTTTTGTAATAGATGTGGTGTTTTTAATGAATTATTGTTATTGATATGTCTTTTAATAGATGTTATCCACCCTGCATGTGTGAAGGGGGCGTTCCCACAGGAAACACCATCACAATTGAAGGGTGGAGTCATATAATGTTGTTGTGTCTATATATATCTTGTTAATACTGCTGCTCTTGATGCCCTGATGAAGTGATAACTGAAATCACGAAACCGGTAGGCAAATTACCCATTAAACAGAGTTTTATACATCACTCTGTTTGTCTTCACTGGAGGTCAGCGCGGTGGATCTATGAAACCCAGCACTTTCTGTTAACCCTTTGGATCCTTACTTTTGCTGGGCACCTGCTGCGACCATAACAGAGAGCGGAGTTAGTTGGTTGTGACTTGCACAACCAAATCAGGTGAGTCCTTCCACTAAAGGGGGGCACTGAGGATATTTGTACAAAAGGAAATTACTCTATGTGCGCTCCATTTCCCTTTTTATTATTATTTTTCTGGGAATACCAGGAATACTCAATTTTATGCAAGTTTCCATAATTCCAATAAACTTTAATACTCTGCAAAAATGAGATTGCTGAGAATTTGCCTTATTTTCTATGGCTTATAGTCATTGTCCCGTCTTAACTGATAATTCTGCAGTCACATGTTATTGCAACAAAAAAAGACAGCTGCACTCTGAACACTAACCTATACAATAGTGAACACAATAATATAGACTAGCATTATTGCTAAGGAGATATATAGAAAAATGAGACACCGCATACAGTGGGTATGAAAAGTATTCAGACCCCTTTACATTTTTAACTCTTTGTTTCAATGCAGCCATTTGGTAAATTCAAAAAACTTCATTTTTTTTCTCAATAATGTACACTCTGCCCCCCATCTTGACTGAAATAAAACCTAGAAATGTAGACATTTTAGCAAAGTCATTAAAAAAGAAAAACTGAAATATCACATGGTCATAAATATTCAGACCCTTTGCTCAGACACTCATATTTAAGCCACATGCTGTCCATTTCCTTGTGATCCTCCTAGAGATTGTTCTACTCTTTCATTGGAGTTCAGCTGTGTTTAATTAAACTGATAGGATTTCATTTGGAAAGGAAGAAATCTGTCTATATAAGACCTCACAGTTCACAGTGCATGTCACACCAAATGAAAATTGTGAGGTCAAAGAAACTGCCCAAGGAGCTCAGAGACAGAATTGTGGCAAAGCAGATCTGGTCAAGGTTACAAAAGAATGTCTGCAGTGGTCAAGGTTGCTAAGAGCACAGTGGCCTCCATAATCCTTAAATGGCAGAAGTTTGGGACCACCAGAACTCTTCTTACACCTGGCCATTCAGCCAAACTGAGCAATCATGGGAGAAGAGCCTTTGGTGAGAGAGGTAAAGAAGAACCCCAAGATCACTGTGGCTGAGCTCCAGAGATGCAGTGGGGAGATAGGAAAAAGTTCCACAAAGTCAACTATCACTGCAGCCCTCCACCAGTCAGGCCTTTATGGCAGAATGGCCCAACGGAAGACACTCCTCAGTGCAAGACATATTAAAGCCCACATAGAGTTTAAAAAAAACACATGAAGGACTCCCAGACTTTGAGAAATTAGATTCTCTGGTCTGATGAGATGAAGATAGAACTTTTTGGTGATAATTCTAAGTGGAGAAAACCAGGCACTGCTCATCACCTGCCCAATACAATCCCAACAGTGAAACATGGTGGTGGCAGCATCATGCTATGGGGATGTTTTTCAGCTGCAGGGACAGGACAACTGGTTGCAATTGAAGGTAACATGAATGCGACCAAGTACAGAGATATCTTGGATAAACACCTCTTCCAGAGTGCTCTGCACCTCAGACTTGACCAAAGGTTCACATTCCTTGTAAAAGTGAATAAATTGAGGCTAAAGCAACATTTTTAGATAAAAGGGCTTACTCAAACTGGCTTAGAAACACAGATGGGCGTATTCCAATGTAGCAGACTATACTCTAGTTCAACAGAGTAAAATTGTGATAGATAGATAGATTTGATGTTGGGAATCTATTACGGAATGGACAGGTAAAAATACATAAGATCAGAGCAGTAGAATATTTTCCAGTTCATCGAAACATCAAAGGGTGAATATAATATTAATTTATTAGTCAACATGTTTCAGGGCTCCCTGGCCCCTTCCTTAGGAAAAGTCAATATCATATTGCATGTTTTAGTGTGATTCAGGGAGCCCTGAAATACATTGACTAATTAGTCAATATTATATTTACCCTTTGAAGTCTTATGGAATACGGCAGTGCGGTTTTTAAACCTTGATCCTCTCTACTTTAATTTGCTGAGAAAATGACCCTTGGGTTTTCATTGGCATTTTCATTAACAGAAATAAGCACTTGAAATAAAACACTCTGTTTGCATTAGGAGATAAAACTGGAACGGTATCCACGGTCCGCGCTGCTGCTCTTTATCCAAGGAATCCACAAGAGGTTATTACCATCAAAAGTTCTTTATTTCATCACACCAACGCGTTTCGGTGCTGTCCCAGCACCTTCCTCAGGGACAGCACCAAAACGCGTTGGTGTGATGAAATAAAGAACTTTTAATGGTAATAACCTCTTGTGGATTCCTTGGATAAAGAGCAGCAGCGCGGACCGTGGATACCGTTCCAATTTTATCTCCTCATTTCCAGCGGTTTTGTAGCTGCCTCATGCTTTTAAACTGGTTGTGGGTCTCACAACCATAAAAGGTGAGTGGATACACTTATAATCCACATAAGAACTATAGTGTCTGTTTGATAGGGCACAATCTGCGCCTCTTGTATCTCCCTTTTTTTCTAGTTTACTCTGTTTGCATTGACTCTATATAATGTATGAGTTTGACTTTTTGTACTTAATTACTTTAAAAAGTGAAATTAACTTTTTGATAATATTCTAATTCATTGAGATGCACCTTTTTGTACTCATGTAGGTGCACTACTAAAATTACATAGATAAATTATACACCCAGAGGAGCAAACAGAGTACTCTGAAGATCAGAGGAGGAAAATCCTGCAAAGGACAGAATAGCTATAGACCTTGACCTCACTAGTGGACACAGGCAGAACAGGGTCTTTGTGCAGAACAATATTTGGACCCCTTGCTGTCCAATAGCTAGTCAAAATGCACAATTCTGGCTAGTTTCAATTTAGAAATGGGCCCCTTACTTCTTGGGCCCCTGTGCATTTGCACAGGTTGCACTAATGATACGTCAACCTCTGATTGACCTAGAAGGATTGTGCCAGCTCTGTCATACATATACACTAGTTTTTTTGTCCACACAACTTGGACATATGAGCAGACACCTATACACTATGAACCATTACTACTTTTCCTATCCTAGGGATAGAGGAGGAGCAAAACGAGGGATGCAGGGAGACGGAGGAGGAGAGTGAGGGACACAGGAGAGCGGGGACCCAGGAGGAAGAGAGTGGGGATCATAGGAGAACTGGGGACAGAAGAGGAGGAGAGTGGGGGACACGGGAGAATGGAGGGCAGAGGAGGAGGAGAGCGAGGGACACAGTAGGAGGAGAGCAGGGGACAGAGGAGGAAGAGAGCAGGGGAAAGAGGAGTAGAGTGGGGGACACACAGGAGGAGGAGGACAGCGAGGATAGATGAGAACGGGGGATAGAGCAGGAGGAGAACGAGGGACACAGGACGATGGGAGATGGAGGAGAGCGAGAGACACAGGAGAGCAAGGACACAGGAGGAAGAGAGTGGGGATCACAGGAGAACTGGGGACAGATGAGGAGGAGAGTTGGGGACACAGGAGAATGGAGGACACTGGAGGAGGAGGCGGGCGACACAGGAGGAGGAGAGCGGGGAACAGAGGAGGAGGAGAGTGGGGGACACAGGAGGACGGGGGATAGAGGAGAACGGGGGACACAGGAGGACAGGGGACGGAGGAGGAGAGCGAGGGAGACAGGAGAGCGGTGACACAGGAGGAAGAGAGTGGGTATCACAGGAGAACTGGGGACAGAGGAGAAGGAGAGTGGGGGACGCAGGAGAATGGAGGACACAGGAGGAGGAGAGCGGAGGACACAGGAGGTAGAGAGCAGGAGATACAGAAGAACGGGGAATAGAGGAGGAGGAGAGCGTGGGACACAGGAGAATGGGGGATAGAGGAGGACACAGGAGGAGGTGGAGAGTGGGGCACAGAGGTGAAGAGCGGGGGACAGAGGAGAGCAGAAGACTCCACTACTGGAATAAGCTAATATGGGGGGTGACACTGGGTTTTGGAGTGAGTTTACTGTTTTGTGTAGTTGTCACTAATCCTATTTTTCAGATCTCGGTGGGGCTGCATATATAACACACTATATAGAGGGATATAAGGCTGCACTAATGGAGAGCTATGAGGCTGCATATATAAGGCTGTACTATAGGGGCTGCACTACATGGAGGACGGAGCCTGCATTATACTGTATAGAGGGCTGTGAGGCTGTATTATACTATATAGAGGTTATTCTGCCACCGATATATGTGGGTGAGATGTGTCTGAGGGATGTGATCACGATCTCTATATAAACAATGGCGGATAGCGTTACTCACTAATCGGTGCTCCTAGATCTTATCAGCTACATAAATGTCCGGAGGGATGATGCAGTGATAAGTTAACAGTCTTTATTTACAATACCTTGAATAGATGAGATGCCAGGGAAGATGAAGGGATGAAGATGAGGCAGGAGTTAGCACTGTAGATTAGAGCTGTTATAGATGCACCAGATTACAGGTAACAAGAGAATCCTTCCTCCAGTCCTGAAGCATGAGGTCAGAATGGTGGAGAAGGAACAAAGGCAGGAAGAGAACATTCCAAAGGAGGAGTTACAGACAGAAAAGAATTATGGGAGGTAAGACATGCAGTGGATGCACAATGACCAGTAGATGGCAGCAAGGATAGCAGATGCATAGATTATACAATTAAAGCACAACATTACAAATGTCCATGTATGGCTGAAAGTCATAGATAAACTGGGAACAGCACACTCCCCGTCTGAAATCCTTGGATTTCACTAAATAAACAGTTCCGAATTTGGGGTATTTACCGGAATGCGCGAAGGAATACCTCAACCTGTAAGATAAAAGAAACAATGTATGCATGCAAAAATAACCAGAAATAGAACAAGGTAGACGAATGTCTGTAACAAGTTCCTGAAGTAGTCCAAAGGATAACCCATCTTCAGATTGGAGAAGCCGCGCTAGGCCAAACTGTCTCCAACCCAATTGTAATCCAAAGGCTAAGTTACTAGGAAGAGTTCCTTTGGTTGGACGGAATTAATCCTCAACCGGTATGAGCAGGATAATCTCCGATATAGGTCTAATGAAGGATTTGGGGTCACCTTGCTTGGCAACTGTCACTTCGACCTTGCGCACTTTGCCATCGTCACTTGGAAAAGTTTTCGATATAAGTCCCATAGGCCATGCGTTTCTTTCCTCCTTCTGGTCTTTCATGAGGACAACATCTCCTATTTGTAAATTTGGTTTCACTTGTTGCCACTTTCTTCGTGTTTGGAGGAGTATTAGGTACTCCTTCTTCCATCTATTCCAGAAACAGTTCGCCAGATGTTGCACATGTTTCCATCGTCTTTGATAATTGTTACCGGACACAGAGTCTTCAGGCGGGTTAGGAACGATACCAAGTTTCTGAGTGAGGAGAGTTGCTGGAGTGAGAATGACAGGAGATTCTGGGTCCATAGATATGGGAACAAGAGGTCTTGAGTTTACTATAGCAGATACCTCTGCTAAGAAGGTGGTCAAGGTCTCATGAGTCAATCTTGAAAGATTTGAGTCCTTGAGCATAGACTCCAGTATCCGCCGAGTAATGCCTATCATTCTTTTCCATGATCCGCCCATATGAGAGGCGTGAGGAGGGTTGAAAACCTAGGAACAGCCATTGGTTGTCAAGAAGTCCTGCACCGGTGTTGAATTCAGTTGTAGTTCTCGACAGGCACCTACGAAGTTTGTTCCATAGTCGGATCTAAATTGTTTATCCGCAGGGAGTAGTACATCCCAGTCCTTAATGGATTCTGAGGGTTGTCTCAGCAGAAGCTTGCCTTGTATAGTCAGGGGTGCGACAAATCCAAATGGATCATATAGACTGTTCACCACCGACAGAACCCCACGCTTAGGAAATGGTTTTTCAGCACCGTTAACCTGAAAGCTGAAGGAGTCCTTTAACAAGTTCCACCTCAGGCCTAGACTTCTTTGTATTGGTGGATTGTCTGAGCCTAGGTTCAAGTCCCTGAATTCTGTGGCATGATCATTAGGGTGAAAGGCCTTCATGACGACAGCACTATTGGAGGCAATTTTATGCAACCTTAAATGAGCTTTAGACAGCATACCTTGTGTCCGTTTAAGCAGATCTATGGCTTCTTCCGTTGTGGGCAGGGATTTAAGTCCGTCGTCCACATAGAAGTCTTTTTCAACGAACTGTTGGGCATCCTTCCCGAACTCTGCTTCGCCATCGGAAGCAGTCCTACGTAGGCCGAACGTAGCGACTGCGGGAGAAGGACTGTTTCCAAACACATGCACCTTCATGCGGTATTCGACCATTTCCTTGTTGGTGTCGTTGTCTCAGTACCATAGGAAACGGAGATAATTTCTGTGGTCTTGCCGTACGATGAAACAATGGAACATTTGTTCGATGTCAGCGGTAATGGCGACCGGTTCCTTCCTGAATCTCATGAGCACTCCCACTAGGTTATTAGTCAGGTTGGGACCAGTGAGGAGAACGTCATTCAGGGATACACCATCGTGTTTGGCGCTTGAATCAAACACTACTCTGATTTGTTTCGGCTTTCTTGGGTGATATACTCCAAAGGAAGGTAGATACCAGCATTCTTCATCAGCTTGCAATGGTGGAGCTGGCTCTGCGTGGTCATTGCGAAATATTTTGCCCATAAAGGCTATGAAATGTTCCTTCATTTCGGGCTTGTTCTTTAATGCTCTCTGCAATGAGATGAACCTAGAGAAGGCCTGTTCTCGATTGTTAGGAAGCTTGGTCCTTGTAGTCTTGAAGGGTAAGGGAGCAACCCAGCGGCCAGATTCATTTTTGAAGAATCCAATGTCCATCATTTTAAGAAACTCCTTGTCTTCTATGGATAAGGCGACCTTGTTGTCGTCCTTTGATGTGTGAAACACTGTCCTCCCTGAGCCGTCGCCGTAGGGGGTGGGAATGAGGTCAGGTTCCTGGATGCATTCTGAGAACCTTTCTTTTATTTCGTAGTGATGAGGGCATGGCTTAAAGTGAGTTGCGCGACCATTTTGGAGCACATACGTTTTGCAGGCGTTTACTTCGGATGCCTCGTGACTTCTTTCCAGACATACGTCGCCCACGATTACCCAGCCTAGATCGAGTCTTTGGGCATATGGAGCATCATCTGGGCCGTTGCATTGTTGGCGCACCTTGTGGACCTTCAGAATGTCCCTTCCGAGTAGGATTAGGATTTCAGCATTCGTGTCCAAAGGAGGAATTTCATTAGCTAGGTGCCTCAAGTGACGATGATGAAGGGCGGCTTCCGGAGTGGGAATCTCCTCCCTGTTATCAGGTATCTGGTCACATTCAATTAGGGTTGGCAAGGGTATATGCACGTTTCCTTTGACTGAAGAGATTATGTACCCAGAGGCTCTCCTACCAGAAGTCTCGACCCGACCAGAGCAGGTATTGAGGGTATATGGGGTCGTTTGTCCCTTTATGTTGAAGATCTCAAAGAGTTTGGGCCTTGCTAGAGACCGGTTACTTTGTTCATCTATTATGGCATACATTTTGGAGGCCTTGTCGGGTTGTCCTTCTGGATAGACCTTAACCAGACATACCTTGGCACAGCATTTAGGTCCAGTCCCTTTTCCACAAACTTGAATGCATGAGGAGGTAACGGCAGTTGCAGTTGGGTTAGGAACCTGTGGCTCCCCGCCATGCTTTTGAGCAGGTTCGGATGTGGAAGGTTGTGGGTTGTGTGGAGCTGGCGTGGGATGCATAGACGCAACGTGTTTGTCACTACTGCATTCAGTGCACTTAATGACGGCCTTGCAGTCCTTGGCGCGGTGGTCTGAAGAGGCGCAACACTTATAACAAATCCCAAGCTCCTTGAGGGTATCTTTACGCTCCTGCAAAGTCTTTGCCCTGAATCCACAGCATTCCTTTAGTGGGTGAGGTCTTTTGTGGATAGGGCACATACGGTTATTGTCCATAACTGTAGGTGTAACATAATTTGTTTTAGTGGAGGCTGGATCAATAGGTGGAACGTCGGTCTTTCTCACAGACACTGTGTTCCTTGACTCTCTTCGTTTGGCGATATTGTCATACCTTGTAGAAGATGATGATGCTGGTGGAGTAGGTTCAGTGAAGTCGAAGCTGGGGTCGTTCTTCTTCCGAGCTTGGTCACTGATGAACCTGGAGAAATGTGAAAAGGGGGGAAAGGACACATTATGCTGCCTTTTATACCGTGAGCCATGGTCTATCCATTTATCTTGCATGCCGTGTGGTAACTTGGACACTATTGGATTAACACCATGAGCAGTATCTAGGTAGCTCAGTCCTGAAAGACGTGGGTCTAATTTTGCCAATTCTATCTCCTTTAGCAGGTCGCTCAGATCTTGAAGCTTTCTATTGTCCTTGTTTGTTATCCTTGGGAAGGTTTGCAGTCTCTTGAATAAGGCACATTCTATGGCTTCTGAGCTGCCGTAGGTTTCTTCCAGTCTCTCCCAGGCTGCAATAAGGCCTGCATCTGAATAGTCCACATGAACTGCCCTTATTGTCTTGATGCGCTCTGCTGATTCCGGGCCTAACCAGTTAACAAGCAAATCCAGTTGTTCCTTCCCAGTGAGGTTAAGATCTTGGATCACTGCTTGAAAGGTCGATTTCCAGGCTCTATAATTCTCGGCACGATCATCAAACTTAGAGAGACTGATGTTTATTAATTCCCGGCGAATCATGTATCTGACGAAGTCAGACATGTCCGATCTCCCGGCCATTGCTGCAGGATGAACTTGTGATATCCGTGGGGGATGTAAGTTCTCTGGCTCATATGACTGCGACAAATCAGGACGAAATGATGCGACATAAGGGTTAAGCTGCGGTTTAGTCTCTATTGGTTCCGCTGGCTGCGGCCTAAATCGTGAATTAGTGCCGGAAGTTACCTTGTCAGCAGTAGGTGGCGACATCTCTTGGCTTGTCGGTGCATCCGTGTTAGGAAACGGAGGTGGTGCTGGTGCAGATGTTAAGTGTTTTAACACGTAGTCAGTAGTGCGTTCAACTGAGTCCTCCATTTCTCCTGGAATAAGACAGTCCGAAATATGATCTTGTCCCAGTGCTTGTTCAAGAACCTTCAGTTTAGCAAGGGCTGTTGCTTCTTCCTTTTCTGCTTGGAGTATTTTTAATTTCCTTTGAGCTTCCATCTCATTTTTCTGAGTTTCTAGTTCCACTTCAGCCTCCTTCTTAGCAAAGGAGCTTTTTACTCTAGCTTCCTCTGCAGCCACACGGATCTCCAGTAACTTGTCGGACAATATCGACTTCCTGGAGTGAGATGATCTGGAAGACCGAGACGTGAGTTTGGTCAACGTTGTACGATATGACCTAGCCTCTTGGAGGTGAGCGATGCGGAGCTCTGCCTTATCCTGAGCGTCTCGCACTAATGAGGCCCTTTCTTGGAGGAGAGCTTCCCTTTCATCTTGTTCTGCTGGGGCATTTTCCATGTCATAGGTACTCAAGAACGTGACGTACTTTGCAGACAGTCTCTGGTAGCGATCATAGGCGGCAGATAAACGATTCAATGTGGCGGTTAACTTTGCGGCGTCACTGTTAGAGCGTGGAAGAGCTGCTAAATAGTGATTGACTTTGCCCCATAAATGTTCTAGGTTATCATGGAACTCGTCTCTAGTGGTTTCAAGGTTCTCTCTGACCTTTTGTGTCGGCTTGGTTACACGTTTGGATCGTACGTCCTGCTGTGCAGTATGTGTGGACTCTGTTCCTGCAGCATCCTGCTGTGCAGTATGTGTGGACTCTGTTCCTGCAGCATCCTGCTGTGCAGTATGTGTGGACTCTGTTCCTGCAGCATCCTGCTGTGCAGTATGTGTGGACTCTGCTCCTGCAGCATCATGGTGCGCTTCACTTGCCAATGGGTCCGCGGTGCTTTTCGTGGACATGCTTTAGCTGGGATGGCAACGGTGAAGACTTGCTAGCAGACAATGTCTATGCATACAGACACTGAAGGCTTAGGTCTCTTGTTACTATTCTGCCACCGATATATGTGGGTGAGATGTGTCTGAGGGATGTGATCACGATCTCTATATAAACAATGGCGGATAGCGTTACTCACTAATCGGTGCTCCTAGATCTTATCAGCTACATAGATGTCCGGAGGGATGATGCAGTGATAAGTTAACAGTCTTTATTTACAATACCTTGAATAGATGAGATGCCAGGGAAGATGAAGGGATGAAGATGAGGCAGGAGTTAGCACTGTAGATTAGAGCTGTTATAGATGCACCAGATTACAGGTAACAAGAGAATCCTTCCTCCAGTCCTGAAGCATGAGGTCAGAATGGTGGAGAAGGAACAAAGGCAGGAAGAGAACATTCCAAAGGAGGAGTTACAGACAGAAAAGAATTATGGGAGGTAAGACATGCAGTGGATGCACAATGACCAGTAGATGGCAGCAAGGATAGCAGATGCATAGATTATACAATTAAAGCACAACATTACAAATGTCCATGTATGGCTGAAAGTCATAGATAAACTGGGAACAGCACAGAGGTCTATGAGGCTACTATATGTAGGATGGTGGGGGTCCATTCTAATAACTGGATGACTATTGGGGCTACCTTATGAATGGGGGACTATGGGATGCATTATAATACATGGAGGACTATGGGGATATATTGTAATATATGGAGGAATATGGGATTCGTTATAATAATAATTGGACGCCTATCATGGCGGGAGGAGGAAGACCATATATACCAGAAAGGGGAACATATATACCACGATAAGGGCCACATTCCAGGAGGAGGACCAAATATAGCAGGGTGAGGGACATTAATACATAGAGGGGTCAATTTGTGAGTCTTTATAGAACTTTGAACGTTACACGGGGCCCAAGCATCCGACCAACGTGTGCCCGTGGGAGGGGGGGGGCCCAGGTCTGAATTTCGCACCGGGGCCCACCAGACTCTAGGTACGCCACTGCAGATCTTCTTCTCCTTCCAACTTTAAATAGGATGGATACATTAGTGTATTTTGGCTTCTGACATTTCAAACTGGTTTAGGATTGTGGAAGTTTTAGAACTTTGCGTGAGAAGATAACTCCTATCTTCCTCTCTCTGGATTTGGATTCCCAAATAATATGTCACATTTCCAAGGTCCTTAGTCTCAAAGTGCTGGTTAAGAATGTCACCTAACTTTGTAATTTCCTTTTCATCTCGATCATCTACATATAGGAGAACATACATTCACTCCTTTGCTACAATTTTTTACAAACATGGATCAGCTTGAGATCTTTTAAATCCTTCATCTATCAAAAATTTGTTAATTTTTGAGTTCCATGCTCTTGCCAACTGCTTAAGTCCATAGAGAGATTTTTGCATTCTACAAACAAGGTGCTCTTTACCCTATTTAATATATCCCTCGCTTTGGCTCAAGTACAACTCTTCTTCAATATCACCATGTAGAAAGACTGTTTTGATGTCAAAATGTCTCACTTTCATCTGTTGAACTGCAGCTAAGGACAATAAAGTTCTGAATGTGGTTTGCTTCGCAACTGGAGAAAATGTAGCATCATAATCTTCACCATATTTGTGCGAGTACCCTTTTGCGACCAATCTTGCCTTAAACTGGTGAACATTACCTTCTGAGTAGGGATGGGCGAATCTACTCGCTAGGACTCGTTACTCGGCGAGTAGTAAGGGACTCGCAGGACTCGGTACTCTGCGAGTTTCCCAGCGTTTACTCGCACGAGTCCAATGCAAATCAATGGCAAACGCTGACAAAACTAGGATTGCCATTGTCTTGCATTAGACTCGGCTACTGTGCCAGTGATAGCAGGGAAACTCGCAAAGTAACTGCTGTTACATTGCGAGCCGAGTCCAGCTGTCTTCTCTGTGTGCAGGCTGCCGCAGCTCCAGGGTCCTAGAGCCCGCCTGCTCACAGAGATGATGTAGCAGTGCTGAAATTGTTCTCAGTCTGCTCATTCCCTGTGCATAGACATCTATATCTATGCACAGGGGATGTAGCAGAGAGGACATCGCGTTTTGGACTACGTCGGACGGAAGAGGATTTTTTTAATTAAAGATGGAGTCCCTAATGGATTTTTTTTTTTATTTCTAATAAAAAAATTTCTCTGTATTGTGTTTTTTTAACCCTTTATTGGAGATTCTTAGTGGCTGGGTCAAACGTGGCCTGACATTAAGAATCTCGGGCTTAATACCAGCTTGTATAACAAAGCTGGTATTAACCCCTTTATTACCCAGCGTGCCACCGCCACCAGGGCCGCTGGAAGAGCAGGGTTCAGCGCCAGAGGATGGCGCTTCAATGAACGCGCCATCTTCTGGGGCGGCTGCGGGCTGCAATTTGCAGCGGGGGGTGCCCAGAAAGCTTGGGCATCCCTGCGCTGTGGATTCCAGCCCCCAGCTGCTTAGCTGTACCTGGCTAGACATAGAAATTGCGCGGAGCCCCACGCATTTTTTTTTAATTATTTCATGAAATTCATGAAATAATAAAAAAAAAGGGCTCCCCTATATTCTTGTGTCCGGCCAGGTACAAATAGGCACCTGGGGGTTGGGGGCAGCCCGTCGCTGCCTGCTGGATCCGGCTGGTTCCAGAAATACGGCGAAGCCCACGTGAAATTTTTTTCTGACAAATCCATAAAACAATGTAAATAAAAGGGACTGCATCCTTGTTAACCCTGGACCATGGGCGAGGGGTTAATAAAGATGCAGTCCCTTTTTTAGGATTGTTTTATTGATTTTTCAGAAAAAAAATTACATGGTCTTCGCCGTATTTCTGGAACCAGCCGGATCCAGCAGGCAGCGACGGGCTGCCCCCAACCCCCAGGTGCCTATTTGTACCTGGCCAGACACAAGAATATAGGGGAGCCCTTTTTTTTTAATATTTCATGAATTTCATGAAATAATTAAAAAAAAATGCGTGGGGCTCTGCGCAATTTCTATGTCTAGCCAGGTACAGCTAAGCAGCTGGGGACTGGAATCCGCAGCGCAGGGATGCCCAAGCTTTCTGGGCACCCCCCGCTGCAAATTGCAGCCCGCAGCCACCCCAGAAGATGACGCGTTCATTGAAGCGCCATCCTCTGGTGCTGAACCCCACTCTTCCAGCGACCCTGGTGGCGGTGGCACGCTGGGTAATAAAGAGGTTAGGGCCAGCTTTGTATTATCAGCTGGCCCTAAGCCCGAAATTTATGGCGGTCACGCCAATATTAGACATGACCGCCATGAATTTCTATTAAATTGTTTTAAAAAAAACACAACACAGAGAAAATTTTTTATTAGAAATAAAAAAAGCCATTAGGGACTCCATCTTTAATTAAAAAAATCCTCTTCCGTCCGACGCAGTCCAAAACGCGATGTCCTCTCTGCTCATCCCCTGTGCATAGATATAGATGTCTATGCACAGGGAATGAGCAGACTGAGAACAATCTCAGCTCTGCTACATCAGGCAGCAGGGGGGCTCTAGGACCCTGGAGCTGCGGCAGCCTGCACACAGAGCAGACAGGACTCTTGTCTGTGCAAATTTCCCAGCGATTACTTGCAAAGTAAACGAGTCCAATGCAAATCAATGGCAAAACTAGGATTGCTTCAGGCTGAAGCTTCCGAGACACATCTGTGATTTGTAAATCGCACACTACTCGCTATTACTCGCTTCCCCATTCATTAACATTGGACTCGCTAGACTCGCATGAGTAGCGAGTCCCGGGCTCGGACTCGCTAGAGTCAAGCGATTCCGAGTAATTTAGGATTCGCCCATCACTACTTCTGAGTCATATTTGTTTTTGAAGACCCACTTATATCCGATAGCTCTTTTTCCTTGTTGTAGCTCTATAAGCTCCCATGTCTGGAGTTGGTGAAGGGACTCCATCTCTTCAATTGTGGCATTTATCCACTTCTGCTTCTCGTGGACATGCAGTGTTTGCAATTCTTGCCATGACTTTGACTTTGGTTCAGGAAGTGTTCTGACCATATAAGAAAGGCATCCAGCTGGGATACCTTTTTTTGGTCTTTCTGATCTCCTAACTGGAGGTTGACTTGGTTTCTCTATTTCTTCCGTGCTGGCTTCAGAGCTTATCCAGAAATCAGTGTTTTCTTTTTCGGTGTCTGGGTTGGGTGACTGATATTTTTGGTCTTGCTTCTTGGCTTGAATGACTGGTGTAAGTTCATGGAATTTGAGCGAAACAGAGTTCTCATCAATCACTACATCTCTGCTGATTGTTACTGTGTTGGTCTCTGGGTGCAGGATTCTGTATCCCTTTTGAGTTTTGCTATAGCCCACCAGGACTCCTTGGTTTGCATGTGATTCCCACTTGGAATGTTTTTCTTTGGGAACATACACAAACGTTTTTCTTCCAAATATCCTAAGGTGCTTCAGTTTAGGCTTATTGCAGTTCCATAGCTCATATGGAGTTTTATTTGTGGCTATACATGGCAGTCTGTTTTGAAGATAGCAAGCTGTCATGATGGTATCTCTCCAATATGTTTTAGGTAGATTTGCATCAAACAACAAACGTCTTCCACTTTCACAGAGAGTGTGGCTCTTTCTCCCTGCAATGCCATTCTGTTCTGGGTAGTATGGAATGATACTCTGGAACACGATTCCATTCTTTTTCAAAATGGTTTGCACCTTACCACGTGTATATTCAGTCCCATTATCTGCACACAGGTCTCTTGGCATTCTTCCAAATTTGTTAAACACTACAGCAAGATATTCTTCATGTTCTGTGGAACTTCATTCTTACTGTGAAGCAGGTAGGCGACTGTATATCTAGAGTAGTCATCAATCAATGTGAGAAAATATATCTTCTTGCTTGGAGTTTGAACACTCATTATACCGCAAACATCTGTTTGTATCAGATCCAGTGGCTGTGCAGATCTAGTGCTGCTTACTTTAGGAAAGGATTTTCTATACATTTTCCTCTTAAGACAGCCAGTGCACTTAATTATTTGACTACATTGCTTGATTTCAAAACCATTTGCAAGTGGACCTAGCTTCCTTAGTGCTTCTGGGTCTCTGTGCCCAAGACGTCTGTGCCATACATGGATATAGTTCTTATGTAGATCTTGTCTAGCACTTAACACTCTTTCTTTGAATTTTAGCTGATAAAGTTAATTTAGATTTTTCCTTCTGCAAGGGTGTGACCCTTGTTTGATATAATGCAGCTGTTGTCTTTAAAAGTAACTACATTCCCTTTTTGCGTAAGCTTCTTTACTGACAGAAGATTGCTTTTAAGACTGGGAACATAGAGAACATCCTTTACTGGGATCTTTTTGCTTTGTGCTGAGGAAACTGGACAGTGGAGGTAGCCATCTCCTACTCCTGAAGTCATATATTGACCATTAGCTAAGATGACCTTTTCTGACGTGCTTTCATCAAGGTCAGTGAAGAAATCCTTGTTATTTGTCATATGGCTGCTAGCACCAGAGTCTATACAGCATATATGCTTTGCAGATGAGCCTGTACTGGTATTAAATGCAGCTTCAACACATGCAGATTTTTCCTTTACAAATGCTTTCACCTTTTGATCACTGTTCTGCTTTTAAAGCTGATTCATTCTTGCTTTCCAAATTTTGCAGTCTGCTTTAAGGTGGCAGGGCCTTTTACAAACAAAACATTGACGAGTTTCTCTTAGATTGCTCTTATTTTTAGGAAAGGCCTGTGTCTTTAATGCTGTTTGTGCTCTAGATTCATTACTGCTGCTTACATTGTGAGTTTTTTTGCTTGAATTCATCTACAAGCTTTCCTTTGACATATTCTAGTGTGGGCTCATCATCTGGCCGTGCATCTAGTGCAGTGACAAGTGTGTCATAACTTTCTGGAAGACCACTTAATAGTAGTGCAGCAACATGAAAGTCTTTAATTTCTTCTCCAATACCCCTGAGACAAACACAAACCTCTAGGGTTTTTCTTATATAGTCCTGCATATTCTGGACATCACTTAGCTTAGATTGATACAGCTTTCTCTTGAGATAAAGCTTAATGCTGAGCTTCGATCT
The DNA here is from genome assembly GCA_033576535.1 of Allobates femoralis. Classification (NCBI taxonomy): domain Eukaryota; kingdom Metazoa; phylum Chordata; class Amphibia; order Anura; family Aromobatidae; genus Allobates; species Allobates femoralis. The sequence goes on along the minus strand of JARQOC010000010.1, from coordinate 94,534,125 downwards.
TTCATGCAATTTCTGTAATTCATCCCATATCTCTTTTACAGTTGCACACTTGCATATATGCACAATCTGATCATCATCTACCTTGAGGGAGATAGTGCTCTGTGCTTTCTGATCCTTCTCTAGCCAATCATCTGGTAATGGATGAGGCACTTGTTCCTGCATATATTTCCATGTACCTTATCTTATGAGCAGCATCTTCACCTTGAATTTCCAGGACAGATAATTCTGATTGGTGAGACTTTGCATTGAGAACTTGCAGTGATCCCTGCTTGTGGACATCATCTCTGTTGCTCCGTGCTGCTTTTGTTTGGGCTTCTGTTGCTGTATTACTCTTCTGTGTCACTCTCTGCTCTGGGGTTCTGTTTCAAGCTGGGGTTATGTGTCACACTGGGCCCATAACCTGTTGGCAGCGGATCATTCAAGACACTTTCAAAGCGTGTTGACAACAGAACAGAGCTTTAATTAGCAACAAACAGGTACAGATATGATAGGCATTGTGGAATCAAGAATATACATATCTTAAGGGTATGTGCCCACAGGAAGGTTTAACGTCGGTTTAGCAGCGAAAACCGCCGGCGGTTTAGCATAGGTTTTATTTAAACTTATGTAAATCCTAAGCAGCGTTAGGACTTACAAGTAACCCTATGTAATTTAGAAACCGCTGTGCACACATAGTCGGTTTATGTGAGCGGATCTGCCCGCGGTTGAGCGGTTTCCCAGCGGTTTAGCAGCATACAGCATGTCAATTCTTCTCAGCGGTTTTTGATCGGTTCCATGAACAAAATCCTCCATAGAAAACCGCCGGACAAACCGCTGGAAAAACCGACTGAAAAACGCTGTGCACACGCTGAAAAAAACCGCCGGAAAACCGCCGGAAAACAGCTGGAGACTTCAGAGCTCAGAACTGATAATTTCCAGCGGTTTACTGACGGTTTGAACGCCACTAAACCTTCCTGTGGGCACATACCCTAAGTGTCTCTGTGCAGCATCAGCAGGTTGCTTCTCCTCTCATGCACAGACACAGGAAACTGAGTACAGTCACATGGTCTTTCCTGTGTGTGAGCTTCTGGGAGTGTTTTTTTTTATCTAACTTTATAGACAATACACAAACCTAGCAAACCTAGCAATAGAACACTTGCATACACAGGAATGGAGTTGTTGCACTAAACATATTCCAAAACTATCATACTATGGTGCACCTTATGTTTTCTCTACAGGTATCCTTTAATGTCCCTGCACAGTCATCCCTCAAATATCAGTATTTTTTTTGTAAATGTTCCATTAAACAAGGTAACGTTTTCTGCACTTGTTATAACAGAGATTCACATTTCGTGCCTTGTCAAACACATTCGCTTTAACATGACAAAACTCTTCTTGTATTTTGGGCGCCAGGAGATGTGCTCCGGCAAGTGTCCTCTGCCCTGTTTCTTAAGAATAAATGATGAAAAAGTAGAGTAAGTGGCAGTCGCCTCCTGCGGAAGAACAGAAGGACAGATCTGGGTATTTTAGCTCAGCAATGCCAGGATGCAAATATGTTGTTCTTCCTGTGATTGATTACTAAGGTACAGCACAGATTCCATTTCAACAATTCCTTCGAGATCTTCTGTTGTCTAGAGGATTAAGCTCAACCTGTACCTGTCAGAATGAAAATGATGACAAACACTGGTGATGATGTTAAATGTTCTCCACATCGGGGAATTGCAAGAAAAAAAAAAGAGCAAGCACTTTTTATAGATAAAGCAACAAACATATATGACTGAGATAAAGACAAAATGTCTCTGTGTTGTGAAACAAAACACTGAAGCCTAAAAAGAATTCAATGAAATGATTTATATTTTCGGAAAGAAAAAAGCCCAAGGTTAAAGTAATTCTTTCACAAAGAAAGAGCAGCTTCGACCTTTGAAAGTTGGGCACAAAATATAGCTTGAGAGTGTCACTTAAAAAGTAGACACAGAGATAGGCCCAGTTCACATCTAAGGTGGGCTGCGTTTTGCGGCATTTGCATTTCTATGCGTTTTTGCACTGTAGAGTAGAGGGCTCTCTTTTTGGTCTGTGTTCAGACATGATATCACACATTTAGGAGTTATGGTTTGCACTTCTTGAGAAAGACGTAGCTATCGAAATGCATTGAACAAGTGATGCTAACTTGTTCCAGCTCCGGAGCTGAGTTTTGCTTCCTTCCTCTATTATCTCCGTCACCTCAGATACTCACTGCCACCTTCTTGATCTTTGTCAGATGCAATGAGATCCACACTAGTGCTGGACTTCCATATGATTCTCCACCTCTGCTTATGTCAAGACATCATGGCATTGTGAACATTTCAGCAGTTGTGCAGAATCCTACTGGCATTTTAGAAGAAGACTGGAAGTGTGAAAATCAAGAGCGGAGTTCCAGAGAGGTGAGAAAGTGAGTATAAAGATTTTACATTTTTTTGCATTTATTATCCTCAGTAGTTTGACCAACATAATAAGGGAATCACATTTCCTGAGAAATCGGCATGAATTCAAAATTTGCTTGATCCATTCATCTCTAGTAAGTATCAGAAATGTGCAAATAAGTTCAATGTAAACAAAAATTGTCTAGAATGTTTAGGTATTTACTGATTCCGTCAAATTTAAACAATATAAGCTGAGTTTTTCAGCACAATTTTTGTGCTGAAAAGTGCCCCCCTTGGCTTATACTTGAGTCTATACACTATATACTCGAGCCTGAGTGTTTGGGGGTGGTGACCCGGGGCTGGAGGAGGCGGGGGGAGGCTGCAGTGTGAGCGGGCGGGCACTGCACCCCCCTGTCAATCAGCGGCAGGGGGAGCGGTGCATATTTACTTGCCTCCCCCCTGGTAGGGCTCCCCCATCCTTTGTTATGTGCCCCATGCTGCCGCCACCATAAAATGACAAATGTTCTTACTCACCCTTCCGACGCTCTGCACTGTCTGCGGGCTCCCGGTGTCCTCCCTCTGCCAGCTTCTAATCATGTGACCGGCGCTTCAGTGACTTCATCGCTGCTGCGCCGCGGTCACATGGTTAGAAGGCTGTAAAAAGAAAAATAGGGAGGGGACAAGAGGCGCAATAGTGCCCTATCACTAGTGACACTTGTGTGTGCTGGTGGTGCTGTGAAGCTGCTCACCTGGTCCAGTTGTGACCCCACAACTGGTTTGAAGGCGTTTTGGAATCAGTGTTCCAGCTGCTGCAGGACCTCCACCGACCACTGGATAGTGGTTTGAATCCAAGAAATGATGGGAGTGCTGGTGTATCACGGTCTGCGCTGCTGTAGTGTGGATAAAACTCACCAAAGAGCCAAAAGCATTTTCATCCTTTATTTCCTCCTCTCTCCTACGCGTTTCAGCGCCACTCCCTGAGGAAGGCGCCGGGTGTTGCGCTGAAACGCGTAGGAGAGAGGAGGAAATAAAGGATGAAAATGCTTTTGGCTCTTTGGTGAGTTTTATCCACACTACAGCAGCGCGGACCGTGATACATGATTAGAAGGCGGCAGACCAGAGGGAGGACGCTTGGAGCCCGCAGACAGTGCAGAGCGTCAGAAGGGTGAGTAAGAACGTTTGTTATTTTATGGTGGCGGCAGCATGGGGCACTTAAAGGATGGGGGATCCCTACCTGGGGAGAGCCCTGCAGACATGGGGGAGCCCTGCAGGGATGGGGGAACACTGCAGGGATGGGGGAACCCTGCAGAGATGAAGGAACCCTGCAGGAATGAGGGAGCCCTGCAGGGATAGGGGAGCCCTGCAGGGATGAAGGAACCCTGCAGGGATGGGGGAGCCCTGCAGGGATGGGGGAGCCCTGCAGGGGTGGGGGAGCTGTGCCAGGGATGTGGAAGCTGTGCCAGGGATGGGGGAGCTGTGCCAGGGATGGGGGAGCTGTGCCAGGGATGGGGGGGCTATAAACCAATAATGGAGGCTATGTACTGTGATGGGAGCTATATACCAGTAATTGGGGCGCTATATACTAGTTCATGCTTGCCTGCATGAGCTCACATGAACTTACCCATGGGTGCACAGCTCTGCTACATCTCTGGTGGAGGTTCTCTACCAGAGATGTAGCAGAGCTAAAGAAGAACCCTGGATTGGACTACGTCGAAAGGAAGAAGATTTTTTTTAAATAAAGATGGAGTCCCTAAGTGTGTTTTTGTTTTATTTTCAAATAAAAATAATTTTTCTTGGTGTTGTGTTTTTATTTAAACAATTTAATAGAAATTCATGGCGGTCATGTCTAATATTGGCGTGACTCCATGGATTTCGGGCTTAGGGCCCGCTGATAACAAAAAGCTTGCCCTAACCCCTATATTACCCTGTGAGCCACCACACCAGGGCCCTGGAAGAGTTGGGTTCAGCCTTAGAACGTGGCGCTTCAATGAACGCGCCATTTTCCGGGGTGGCTGCAGGCTGCCATTTGCAGCGGGGGGTGCCCAGAAGGCTTGGGCCTCCCTGCGCTGCGGATTCCAGCCCCCAGCTGCCTAGCTGGATCTGGCTGGACATAGAAATCAGAGCCCCACACATTTTTTTTTATTATTTCATGAAACTAGACGCTGCGTGCTGCCTAGATACCTGTTGTTTATCATGGTTACCAGCCTGCTCCCACTTACCGCAGCCTGTCAGAAGACAGGAGCGAGAGCTCGACATCATGGAAAGAATAGTTTATATTCTCCACTGGTCGCTGGTGAGTCTGCCTGTTTGACAGCTCACCAGCGACTGCATAGAGACTTTCCAACGATCCCGGACAGGTTGGATCGCTGTGGGATTGCTGAAAAGTCTCAGCGTGTAAAGGGGCCCATAGATATAGGAGGAGAAGGACAAAAAACACTGAAAAAACTTTACAGATTGTGTGCAAATGCACAGTAGTGTAGAATAGTGTGTGAGTAAAGATAATGAATACAGGTTTAATTGATCAAAATAGATAGATATGTTTGTGATTAAGGAGATTCACTGTGTCTGTGAGGCAGGAGAGTCACTGTGTCCATGAGACAGGAGAGTCACTGTGTCTGTGATGCAGGAAAGTCACTGTGTCTGTGTGGTGGGAGAGTCACTGTGTCTGTGAAGCAGGAGAATCACTGTGTCTGTGAAGCAAGAGAGTCACTGTATCTGTGAGGGAGGAGAGTCACTGTGTCTGTAAGGTAGGAGAGTCACTGCGTCTGCGAGGCCAGAGAGTCACTGTGTCTGTGAGGCAGGAGGGTCACTGTGTCTGTGAAGCAGGAGAGTCACTGTATCTGTGAGGCAGGAGAGTCACCGTGTCTGTGAGGAAGGAGAGTCACTGTATCTGTGAGGCAGGAAAGTCACTGTGTCTGTAAGGCAGGAGAGTCACTGTGTCTGCGAGGCAAGAGAGTCACTGTGTCTGTGAAGCAAGAGAGTCACTGTATCTGTGAGGGAGGAGAGTCACTGTGTCTGTGAGGCAGGAGAGTCACTGTGTCTGTGAGGCAGGAGAGTCACTGTGTCTGCGAGGCCAAAGAGTCACTGTTTCTGTGAGGCAGGAGGGTCACTGTGCCTGTGAAGCAGGAGAGTCACTGTATCTGTGAAGCGGGAGAGTCACCGTGTCTGTGAGGAAGAAGAGTCACTGTATCTGTGAGGCAGGAAAGTCACTGTGTCTGTAAGGCAGGAGAGTCACTGTGTCTGCGAGGCCAGAGACTCACTGTGTCTGTGAGGCAGGAGGGTCACTGTGTCTGTGAGGTAAGAGAGTCACTGTATCTGTGAGGCAGGAAAGTCATCAAGTCTGTGAGACAGGAGAGTCACTGTATGTGAGGCAGGAGAGTCACTGTTACTGTGAGGCAAGAGAGACACTGTGTCTGTGAGGCAGGAGAGTCACTGTGTCTGTGATGCAGGAGGGTCACTGTGTCTGTGAGGCAGGAGAGACACTGTGTCTGTGAGGCAGGAGAGTCATTGTGTCTGTGATGCAGGAGAGTCACTGTGTCTGTGAGGCAGGAGAGTCACTGTGTCTGTGAGGCAGGAGAGTGACTGTGTCTGTGAGGCAGGAGAGTCACTGTGTCTATGAGGCAGGAGAGTCACTGTGTCTGTGAGGCAGGAGAGTCACTGTGTCTGTGAGGCAGGAGAGTCACCATGTCTTTGAGGCAGGAGAGTCACTGTGTCTGTGAGGCCGGAGAGTCACTGTGTCTGTGAGGCAGGATAGTCACTGTGTCTGTGAGGCAGGAAAGTCACTGTGTCTGTGAGGCAGGAAAGTCACTGTGTCTGTGAGGCAGGAGAGTCACTGTGTCTGTGAGGCAGGAGAGTCACTCTGTCTGTGAGGCAGGAGTGTCACTGTGTCTGTGAGGCAGGAGAGTCACTGTGTCTGTGAGGCAGGAGAGTCACTGTGTCTGTGAGGCAGGAGAGTCACTGTGTCTGTGTGGTAGGAGAGTCACTGTGTGTGTGAGGCAGGATAGTCACTGTGTCTGTGAGGCAGGTGAGTCACTGTGTCTGTGAGGCAGGAGAGTCACTGTGTCTGTGAGGCAGGAGAGTCACTGTGTCTGTGAGGCAGGAAAGTCACTTTGTCTGTGAGGCAGGAGAGTCACTGTGTCTGTGAGGCAGGAGAGTCACTGTGTCTGTGAGGCAGGAGAGTCACTGTGTCTGTGAGGCAGCAGAGTCACCATGTCTTTGAGGCAGGAGAGACACTGTGTCTGTGAGGCAGGAAAGTCACTGTGTCTGTGAGGCAGGAGAGTCACTGTGTCTGTGAGGCAGGAGAGTCACTGTGTCTGTGAGGCAGTTGAGTCACTGTGTCTGTGAGGCAGGAGAGTCACTGTGTCTCTGAAGCAGGAGAGTACTGTGTCTGTGAGGCAGGAAAGTCACTGTGTCTGTGAGGCAGGAGAGTCACTGTGTCTGTGAGGCAGGAGTGTCACTGTGTCTGTGAGGCAGGAGAGTCACTGTGTCTGTGAGGCAGGATAGTCACTGTGTCTGTGAGGCAGGAAAGTCACTGTGTCTGTGAGGCAGGAGAGTCACTGTGTCTGTGAGGCAGGAGAGTCACTGTGTCTGTGAGGCAGGAGTGTCACTGTGTCTGTGAGGCAGGAGAGTCACTGTGTCTGTGAGGCAGGAGAGTCACTGTGTCTGTGTGGTAGGAGAGTCACTGTGTCTGTGAGGCAGGATGGTCACTGTGTCTGTGAGGCAGGTGAGTCACTGTGTCTGTGAGGCAGGAGAGTCACTGTGTCTCTAAGGCAGGAGAGTACTGTGTCTGTGAGGCAGGAAAGTCACTGTGTCTGTGAGGCAGGAAAGTCACTGTGTCTGTGAGGCAGGAGAGTCACTGTGTCTGTGAGGCAGGAGAGTCACTGTGTCTGTGAGGCAGGATTGTCACTGTGTCTGTGAGGCAGGAGAGTCACTGTGTCTGTGAGGCAGGAGAGTCACTGTGTCTGTGAGGCAGGAGAGTCACTGTGTCTGTGAGGCAGGAGTGTCACTTTGTCTGTGAGGCAGGAGAGTCACCGTGTCTGTGAGGCAGGAGAGTCACTCTGTCTGTGAGGCAGGAGAGTCACTGTGTCTGTGAGGCAGGAAAGTCACTGTGTCTGTGAGGCAGGAGAGTCACTGTGTCTGTGAGGCAGGAGAGTCACTGTGTCTGTGAGGCAGGAGAGTCACCGTGTCTGTGAGGCAGGAGAGTCACCGTGTCTGTGAGGCAGAAGAATCACTGTGTCTGTGAGGCAGTAGAGTCACTGTGTCTGTGAGGCAGGAGAGTCACTGTGTCTGTGAGGCAGGAGTGTCACTTTGTCTGTGAGGCAGGAGAGTCACTGTGTCTGTGAGGCAGGGGCATGGCTGTGCTCTTAGCTGGTGGTTGGTGCTTGCTTATTCAGAGCGGTTTTTAGTGCTATTTCAAGTCAAACAATACATTGCACAATAACATTCATGTGAACATTCAGCAAAGTTGGTGAATGTGAATAAAAGAATATTCTCTTATTTATAGTAAGCATGTATAAGCCCCCTTTGTTTTCTGTGGGGTCCCAAGGCTCGCCTATCCAACACTATCTGACCTAGGGCCAGAAATCTTGACAGGACTACATAACTTGACCAATAATCTCTCCTTCAATCTTTTCTGGGGTCTCCCTGTCTTTTGTTCTGCCCCTGACACCACCAGTAATATATTAGTATTCTCCACCATTATCGCTTCGGATGAAGTAGTAACCTTTCCATCTGTCAATGCCTCTTCATTTCACTTCTCCATATATTGAGGGGAAAGAATCTAAACTTTCCATTTTAAAGGGGAAAAATAGAAATGTAGAAATCTACCCTGTCATCTCCCGGAATGTGTTCACTTTTGAACATTTCTGTGCATAAACAATATGATATGCATTTAGAAAAATGGCAGACATACGCAGTTTTCCTGTCAGCATCCATGTAATGCATTGTGTCAGTTCAGGAATTCTGACAAAGTGAGAATTAATTTTGTCAGGTGTGTGCATCTGTCTGTCTGGGAGATTTGTGAAATCCTTGGCTCCTGACACAGCACTAACTGCAAAATTCCCAAAAGCTCGGTGTGGCTTTTTCTTACATGATATTGGTGCAAATAATCTAAATGGCTCCATCACTTTGACTATTTAATGACCCAAATTAAGAGGTCGTTTGTATAATCCTTCTCTATGACATATTATAAATCACGCATCCAATGACTGAGAGGAAATACCCTTCAGCTCACCTCTATGTAAAACCATGGCTGGGAGCCGCGCTGCCTCGGTGATACTCAGCATTACCTGCATTTAAATATTGGAATACGCTCAGAGTTGTATTTACCGTGTATGCAAACGAGACGTACTGTATGTCTGAGCAAGGTCGGATCAGGGCA
>JARQOC010000010.1:94498573-94510781 GCA_033576535.1 Allobates femoralis | reverse complement strand
TTAAGAACCCCAATGTTTTTGGGGAAAGTTTCATCTTTTTCCCTTTGTTCTTTTTTCCATCTAGTTTTTGTTGCGATTTTAAGAGCCCAATAAGAAGTTGATGCAGGCTTTTAAAGGGATTGTAATCTTCAAAAGACTTAACAATTGTTTTAATCGGCCCCCTCTTCATGAAATAAAGATGTATTGAAAAGGGGTCCTTTATTTAAATTTCCAGGGACGTTTTTTATGGGGGAAAGAAGGAGATCTTGTCTTTTTTAAATTAACAGTGCTTGAAAAAACCCTGATAATTTGCCCTTTATACAAGAAAACGGGGAGGAATTCGTTGCTCACAAAACAAACATAAGGTTTGCTGTGCGTCTTGGGATTATCTAAATTGGGTGTCAGGTTTCCGTCTCCCGGTATAGAAAACAAAATTCATTTGTCTACTAAGTGCTAATTTATTGCCATATTGGTGTTATTATTATGCAAAAGACAGTGTTCATATGGTGCATTTGTGCTGCATTTTTGCTGTGTTTATGGTATGGTTTTTGCCTTGGTTTTATACTGAAATATGAAAAAAAATAAGTGTTTTTGATTCCCGGCAAAACCTATGAGATTGAGAAAAAGTCAAGGGAAATTGAAATCTGCTCAGTTTTCGCAGTGTTTTCGAAAGATTGAGCATGTCAATTCTTTCAGCATTTCTTGCCTTAGTTTTCCCGTAACAAGTGCAAAATCACCAATGCGTCAATGCTGGAGAGCGAGAGAGAGAGAAAGAGTGAGAGCGGTATATATCTTTATCTTGACGCATTCCCATACTTAATAAAAAAAAATATTGGAATCTTGAGGCACCATGACCTCTCTCTTTGGCAATCCTGACTTCCTGCCGGCTGCCCGAGCTGAGAGGTTTATGACTTGGACCTCGTCACTGGGGCATAGGGTGGGTGAGGCTCTGTGTGGCTCCTCTCATCTCCCTACCCTGCTAGAACTCCACTCCCGCTTCCCAGATCAGAGGACCTCTTGATTCAAGTACCTGCAGCTCCAATCATTCCTTTCTTCAGCAGGCCCTTCTTCTGCCTTGGTCGGGGATTGCTCCAGTTTTGAATCCTTACTGATGCTTCCTGATCCCCCGACCCATGTAATCTCCCAGATATACTCATCACTGGTCGCCCATGAGGCCAATACCCCGATCTGGTTTGTAAGTGCATGGGAGAGAGAGCTGGGAGAGTCATTTTCGGAACAGGATTGGTCCAAAGCATTTTTTTGTATTCATAAACTTCCTCTCTCTTGCAAATTGTAGGAGCGGAACTTCAAGATAGTTTCACATTGGTATAGATGTCCCCAAGATATCCACAGATTTTTTCCACAGGAGCCAGACATTGTTGAAGATGCAGGGCGTCGTGTGCCTCCATGTTGCACATCTGGTGGAGTTGCCCCTTGGTTCAATCTCTCTGGCCCCAAGTTTTCTGGATCTATGAGCGGGTTACCAGGACCCCTGCTCCTTGTTCGCCACGGGTCGGTCTCCTGTCCATGCTCCCTGGATCCTTTAAAGAGATCTAACACGCCCTACTGAGACACTGTGTTGCCGCTTGTAGATTGACTATCCCGTGATAGTTGAAATTAAAAAAGACTCCTACTCTGCTTGACTGGCTAATGGAGATGGATTGCATCTGTAGGATGGAAAGGCTCTCGGCCCACTCCAATACCCAGTTAGAGCACTATTTCCATTCTTGGCAGGAATGGACCATGTTTAAATAATCCAACGAGTTCTCTGATCTTCTTACTGCCTGATTGTCCCCATGGGGAGATGCACCAGGGTGGGGGGATGTGAGGAGGTCCTTGCCCCAAATGGAGACGTTTTGCCTACTGCTCCTTCTCTGCTCTCTTCCCTCCCACTAACTTTACCATTGCCTTATTCAATGTTTTCCTATATCTTTCTTCTTAGGCTAGGGTCACATCTGCGTTTTAATTTTCAAATCCTGATCAGGTTTTGAGCTTTTAAAAAGCTCAAAACTGGAGTAAAAACGCTCCTCATAGGAGCCCATTATAAAAACCGGATTGCTTTACAAGCTCTGCAGCCTGTGTGAAAAATCATGCAGGCTGCAGTTTTCGGAGTGGTTCTAAGCCCTGCAATGCGGTGACTGCATTGCTCAGGATGTGTAATCCTGAGCAATGCGGTAACTGTATAGTTTGCTCATCCCTGCTGCCGCATGGATGAGCAAACTGTAAAATCAGTAATAAATGATTTTATATTAATAATAATTGTGGGCAACATGTCTCTAGGGGGTGCTCACCCCCCTAGAGACATGCTGTCCACTCAGGACGGCATGTCATGTGTTAATATTGCTAGTACAGTTAGCAAGCTATTGTCGGCAATGTACATTTTTCGCAATGTAGCTGCAGCTCCTCTGACAGCTGCGCACATACTATATGTAATGTTCATATAGTATGTGCTCTGTCTGGAGTCCTGCAGGCATTTACAGTAGATCTATGGGCAACACTCCCCATAGATCTACCGTAAATGCCTACAGGACCTAGGACAGCGCACATACTATATGTACATTACGTATAGTATGTGCGCAGCTGTCAGAGGAGCTGCAGCTTCATTGAGAAAAATGTACAGAACCGTCAATAGCCAGCTAACTGTACTAGCAATATTAACACATGACATGCCATCCTGAGTGGACAGCATGTCTCTAGGGGGGGTGGGCACCCCCTAGAGACATGTTGCCCACAATTATTATTAATATAAAATAATTTATTACTGATTTTACATTTTGGTCATCCATGCGGCAGCAGGGATGAGCAAACTATACGGTGTCTGGACCAGTCTTCTTCCTTGGACGGAATTTGTTTACAGCAATCACTCCAGTGAGTCGTCTGCTAAATCTCCTTTTGTCGTGGTATTTGGGCAACATCCTGGTTTGCCTCTTCCGCTCTCCTCAGCGTCCGGCAACCCGGCAGCTGATGCATTGTTTATGTACTACTCCAAGATCTGAAGAGAGACCAGAGACACCCTTACACAGGCCTCCGGCCGGATGAAGAGACATGCCGATAAGAGATGCTTACATGCGCCGTCTTATCCCCAGGCGATAAAGTGTGGCTTTCTTCCAGATATGTCAGGCTGAAGGTGCCGTCCTATAAGCTAGGGCCGCGTTACATCGGTCCCTTCGAAGTCCTGCCTCGCTTTGTATCCCTAACTCCTATCATGTCTCGTTGTTAAAACCAGTGGTGCTTAATCGTTTTCATCCATCCTCCGGCACTGTGCCACAGCTTTTCAGCTCCAAGAATGTCTATGAAGTCAGGGACATCCTTGCCATGAAGAAGACTTGAGGCAAAACCCTCTTCCTAATTGACTGGGTTGGCTTCGGTCCTGAGGAGAGGACCTGGGAGCCCCGGGAGAACATTGATGCACCACGCATTCTGGCGAGGTCCTTAGCTCACCTTCAGGGGAGGAGGCGTGAGGAAGTGGGTACTGTTAGGACCCCTGGCACTGCTCCAAAGCTCACCTCACCTGGTTCGGCATCTCCTGTTCCTCTGCCAACCGGGCATCCGGCGTCCAGGAGTATTGTGTCTCGGAGCCGTCGCTGGGCCCCCTTCCTGTCTGCTGACCGCCCAGCTAATACACCAGCATGCTAGAGGGGTCAGGTTTCATGAGTATCATGAGTGGTGTACTAGGCGCGGCCATGCCCTCCCCCTGTAACTCTTGGGCCTGGCCCGGCCCAACCTGACACTCCCCTTGATCCAATAGCTACACGTTCTCTGGTATATCAGGCCACCTCCACTGGTTAGTTAGTTTGTCTCTGCCTTGCTGACTGTTTGTCAGGCCTTCCTTGTACTCTCCTCCAGTAAAGCCATTCCTGCTCTCACAGCCTTGGGCTCTGTACCTGTGTTTCCTACCTTGCTATACCGTAGTATAGGCTAACCCTACGAGCCGTCCCCCTGGTACTAGCAGCTGTGGTATTTAGACCCCATGGGCTTGCCACTAAAAATCCCTGTATAGGGGTTGGTTAAACTAGGACCAGCTCACCCAGGGGAGTTCGGCACCACAGCCCAGTGGGTCCACTCCAGGGCGCCTTCCCCCGGAAGTGTGACAGATGTATTGATCTTTGTTTGCTATCTCAGGTTTGCTAAGACATTGTTTCTTGCCAGACGATTCAGAGCCTTTTTTGTCTGAAGTTGTGTATTGCTAATTTAGTTGCCTCACTCCCTCTGTATACATTACTCAAAGGATAATTAAGCATTTAGCTTGAAATACAGCCAATAAGAAAACAGCCTCATTCCACCAATCCTGTTAGTACACAATATACCATGAGATGAGTGCTCAGGATATATAAGAAGGGCCTGTTTCAGTCATCAGTAGTTAATATGCTGCATGACTACAATCTAGGGGCTCTGATCCCGGTTAGAAGACCATAACCTCAGCCTAGGAATTTGGCTTCTGGCTACCAGAATAACATTGTGTTTCATACTCTCCCTGGCCTCAATCTAGCAGCTTTGGGTCCAATTAGTGGAGCACCAGAACTGGATTATATTTTGCAGGAATTCAGCCTAGGTTTCGGGTGGGATATCAAAAACTATTTATGACAGAAACCCAGTTTGGGACAATTCAATCACCTGTCTACTGACTTTTCTGTGCTTGGTCAGCTTCCTAAGCTTGCTACTATTCCTCTCTCAGTTGGTGGCCGCTAAAAGAGGGGTGCTGATGGATTGGAGTAAATGGCCATGGAAGCCCTGAAGGCATGAAGATTCTAATCCCTGGTGAGCCAATAGATGGTGGAGATTCTGGTGTCTATTACATTGTGTGTTTTTCTTGGTTATTTGTTATATGCCTTTGACTGTTGGGGATGTAATAAAGCCTTAACATTGTGTGGTTCCTTCACCCTGTGTTGTCTGACAGTGTTCCAGCCATAGTTAAGGAGCATGGGCATTCAGTTGTGATGAGCCATGGTCAATGCAGTATTTCTAAAGACAGCCATGCCAGCAGACAAGAACACTCACTGACCCTCGTGTCCATAGCTGGGGGTTGGTGGCAGCCCGTACCTGCCTGTTGTACCTGTGTTGGTGACCAAAAATATAGCAGAGCCCCATGTTATCAGCGCACAATGCTGGCTAAATACATGGCATATACACTGTGTGAACACTGCTGGATATTTGTTGCGTATTTAGAAGCTAACATTGAGGTCTAAGGGTGAAAATCATGACAAAATATGATGCAAGAATTTGCATGCTGCAGATTTTGCCGTAATAAAAAATGTGGCTTTTCTTCCGAAGGAAAACCCGCAGCATGCACACAGGTCTTCTGTGTTTACATACACATTGCTTGTGTGGCACCCCAGGGGTTAATGTGCCACAGTAACAACACCAAGGGTTAACTCCCCACACAGCCCACAACACTACACTAGCGCCTCCAGGCCAGAAGGGGGAGCTAAAGCTGCTTCCCTATATATTCTGGTGTGGAGAGGAAGTGGGCAGTGCAGTATGTAGCAGTACAGTGAAGAGTTCAGTTCAGTTCCTGGGAGGACTGAGATAGAAGAACTGGGGTGTAAAGGAACTGCCTTAGGCTCCCCCACAGTCCGCTGCTTAATTCCAGGCCTAGCTAGGGTCTGAGGGAAGGAGTTAATAGAAACAGAAGAACACATCTGGGAGACTGAGTTACCCTATAACTCGCCCCGGAGGAGCGCAAAGACCGGATACCGGATCCGAAATTGTGCCTGACACAAACAGCACAGTAAACACTGGATTAGTGGAGGTTATACATGTTCACTGTACCTCACAAAGCAACACGGCAGGGTCAGAAACACAAGGATAAGACTCAAGTTGTATAGCAAGTGGGTACCCGTGAGAGGAGACAGGGCTGGCAGCCTAGCTAAAGTGGCAGCAGGGCCACATACACAGCACAGGAGTGGGAAGCCAAGGACCCGGTCAGGGTGGGAGAAACCCGGCCCCGGTACAGACTCCGTGGACAGTACTTTGCTGAACAACACCTACAGTAAAGACTTGGAAAACTACAAAACCGTGAGTCTGTGTGATCCTTGCGCTCAAGCCCTACTTTCCCTCACAAACTGCTATCATCTCTACTACTACTACCCCTACTCTGCATCATCTACAGAATATTATTACCACTGCCCCGGGGAACCAGGCTCTGCCCGTGGAGAGCCGTTACATCTCAGACTGCTACCCATCATCCCCGGAGGTTCTGCAGCAACGTACCACGGGTGGCGTCACGGCTTTCTCCCCTGTAAATACCCCCCATTACTTGTGGCCTCGGGACACGGTCTGGACCAAGACCGCCATGATAACACCCGTAATACCCGGTCCGGTACCAAGTACCCCGTCCCAGTCGGCTCCACACTTGCACTTCACTGTGCCACAGATTTGTGACAGATTCACAGCAGATCTGCAATCAAATTGCAGCAAAAAACACAGGAAACCAACAATGTGGGCACATAGCCTAAGCGGATACTTCCCCCTGCCACCTTCCCATGCCTAGTCCCTGTGCTGCCTTGCCTCTCCACTTACCTTGAATAGTGTGAAGGCCAGTGAGTGTGATAGATGTCACCTCTATTGGAAAAAGATAGGAACAAATACAGAAAGTATATACACTTACTTCAAAGCTGCAGCCAGACACCAGGGCTGCAGGAATCAGGACACATGCAACTACATTACAATAGATAGTGATGGGCGAATCCTAAATTACTCGGAATCGCTTGACTCTAGCGAGTCCGAGCACAGGACTCGCTACTCGTTGCGAGTCTAGCGAGTCCAATGTTAATGAATGGGGAAGCGAGTAATAGCGAGTAGTGTGAGATTTACAAATCGCAGATGTGTCTCGGAAGCTTCAGCCTGAAGCAATCCTAGTTTTGTCATTTATTTGCATTGGACTCGTTTACTTTGCAACTGTAATGGCTGGCTGGGAAACTCGCACAGATAAGAGTCCTGCTTTCTCCTCTGTGCTGGCTGCCAGCTCCAGGGTCCTAGAGCCTGCCTGCTGCCTGATGTAGCAGTGCTGAGATTGTTCTCAGTCTGCTCATTCCCTGTGTACAGACATGAATGTCTGTGCACAGAGATGATGTAGCAGAGCTGAGATTGTTCTCAATCTGCTCATTCCCTGTGCATAGACATCTATATTTATGCACAGGGGATGTAGCAGAGAGGACATCGCGTTTTGGACTGCGTCGGACGGAAGAGGATTTTTTTAATTAAAGATGGAGTCCCTAATGGCTTTTTTTTTTATTTCTAATAAAAAATTTTCTTTGTGTTGTGTTTTTTTTAAAACAATTTAATAGAAATTCATGGCGGTCATGTCTAATATTGGCGTGACCGCCATAAATTTCGGGCTTAGGGCCAGCTGATAATACAAAGCTGGCCCTAACCTCTTTATTACCCAGCGTGCCACCGCTACCAGGGCCGCTGGAAGAGCGGGGTACAGCGCCAGAGGATGGCGCTTCAATGAACGCGCCATCTTCTGGGGCGGCTGCGGGCTGCAATTTGCAGCAGGGGGTGTCCAGAAAGCTTGGACATCCCTGCGCTGCGGATTCCAGCCCCCAGCTGCATAACTGTACCTGGCTAGACATAGAAATTGCGCGGAGCCCCACGCATTTTTTTTAAATTATTTCATGAAATTCTGAGATTCTGACTCTGAGACTCTGACTCTGAGACTCTGACTCTGAAATTCATGAAATAATAAAAAAAAAAATGCGTTGGGCTCCGCGCAATTTCTATGTCTAGCCAGGTACAGCTAAGCAGCTGGGGGCTGGAATCCGCAGCGCAGGGATGCCCAAGCTTTCTGGGCACCCCCCGCTGCAAATTGCAGCCCGCAGCCGCCCCAGAAGATGGCGCGTTCATTGAAGCGCCATCCTCTGGCGCTGAACCCCGCTCTTCCAGCGGCCCTGGTGGCGGTAGCACGCTGGGTAATAAAGGGGTTAATACCAGCTTTGTTATACAAGCTGGTATTAAGCCCGAGATTCTTAATGTCAGGCCACGTTTGACCCAGCCACTAAGAATCTCCAATAAAGGGTTAAAAAAACACAACACAGAGAAAATTTTTTATTTGAAATAAAAAAAAAAGCCATTAGGGACTCCATCTTTAATTAAAAAAATCCTCTTCCGTCCGACGTAGTCCAAAACGCGATGTCCTCTCTGCTACATCCCCTGTGCATAAATATAGATGTCTATGCACAGGGAATGAGCAGACTGAGAACAATCTCAGCACTGCTACATCATCTCTGTGAGCAGGCGGGCTCTAGGACCCTGGAGCTGGCAGCCTGCACAGAGAAGACAGCTGGACTCGGCTCCCAATGTAACAGCAGTTATTTGCGAGTTTCCCTGCTATCACTGGCACAGTAGCCGAGTCTAATGCAAACAATGGCAATCCTAGTTTTGTCAGCGTTTCTGACAAAACTAGGATTGATATTGATTTGCATTGGACTCGTGCGAGTAATCACTGGGAAACTCGCAGAGTACCGAGTCCTGCGAGTCCCTTACTACTCGCCGAGTAACGAGTCCTAGCGAGTAGATTCGCCCATCCCTAACAATAGACTTCGTCTTTAAACAGTGTTCAATTCTGAATAACAATATTCTATAATTGGCATCAGGTGATAGAGCATGTGACTTTTTAAGGTGGAAAGGAGTGGTCACAAATACTGCACCTGACCAAGGAGTAGCAAGGAACAAACAGCAAGGAAAGATTCTATCCTTACTGCTGCACCAAAAGAAAACAACTACCGTACATTTAAAACCACAAGATAATGTGAGATTCAGGACCCTAAACTGTCACAAGTCTCTTAAAGACAGGAGACCCTTGTAACACCAACAGTACTCACCCTGTCCATGTCCAGTTCTGTTACAGCAGTGATGTCTTGACTACAGTGCATATCACCCCAACAGCCAATTACTGACTTAAGTGACATGTGCCATTGACATCGGCTCAATAATTGGCTGCAAGGTTATTAGTGTTGTTGATGTTACATCACTGCAAAGTGGAAAACCCTTTTAAATGACATTCTACTGATGAACTGGAAGACAAATATTTGCAAATGTTGGTATTGTACATGTATCTCTTAAGGTACCCTCACATGCCGCAATATCTCCTGGCTATCTGAATGGCGATGTGTCGTCCCGGAGAAATCGCCATGAAATTGCCTCACGGTGGTGGCGTGTGATTGGGCGATCTTGCGGCGATAAATCGCCCATCTCCCGTCGCCTGATTACTAAACAGTGCTCAGTAATCAGGAGATATCGCCAAGGCGTTTTTTTCTTGTTTTGGCATGTGACAGGGCGATAGTGATGGAAAGAGCGATTTCCGTGATTTCACGTTGGCGTGCCTCAAGCGTTCTGAGGTCTGCACCCCGTCTGAGATGATTGGTCGGGGCTACTGTGTTCCCTTTGGCTGTCAGTTGACACCACGCCATATTTGAAGAGCTGTCCGTTCAGCACCACACACATCTTCTGCTACACAACCATCCACAAACTCACTGCAATTATGCGCGCCATTGAATAGCACAAGCTATGTTGTCCGCGTGTATTAAGTTGCCTGTGTGGAGTATAGTGCCACACATGACAGCTCAGATGTTGGGCTACACATCGAAGATGTGTGCCATGGGCCAGTGTGTGTGTTGCAGGAGCCTCAATTGATGACATGAGCGTGTATTTGTGACAAACTCCGATAGACAATGGCGTCATGTATTAGCCAGCCTTCCAGAGCAGGCTGACCAATCGTAACGCAGTTGTGTTGTCCAATGAGCATGTATGGGGCGTGGTGTAAACCACTCCGGCACGCTTATCTCCTCGCCGCTCTGAACATGTACGCCCACATTGCCTTTGCAATTCCAACGTGTGACGCGGCGATGGAGTGAGGCAAGATTGGTTCTGCTGTAGGTGAGACGATTTCCGGAGTGACACATCATCGTGTGACGCCGCCATCGGCGATCTGAGGCAGGACATGAGCACGCACGTCATATCGCCACACATCTGACAAGATTTAGACTATCATTAAAATATTTAAGAAAATTAGATTTCAATATTCTTGAAAGTCAAATTTCAAAATTATATCATAATGGAAGTTTTACAAGAATATTTTTTTAAAGATGACAGATAAATGCTATGTAACCTATTATGAATGTCAATGATTGCCAAACAGCTTATAAGATGCTGGGGATAAATGTTAGCCACATTTTTGCTCTCAAACACAGCAGATTTGCAGAAGCTATTAGTTATATGCTGCACTCAACCTTAAATATCCTTCTCTTAGTATGGGAGCTGGTTCTGATGGCACCATTAGTTGTTTGGAGGTTAATTTGCACACAGTGATTGCTAGCAGTGATGGGAGCAACATCTGTGCAACTTTTATGGATTGATGAAGATTAATTCTGCTGACAGTGAAGGAGATCTGCCAGGGTCTATGAGCAATAATGTACTAAACCATTAGTCATCTTCCCACTAAGTCTTTGGTGGTGAGACAACTAGAATGCTTCATTGCTGCGACAAACAGATGTGGCTGAAGAAAAGTGGAGAACCAATCAATATAAATGTCATCTAATAGACCAGAAATTGCACAACTAAGGGGCCTTTCACATTAGTGTTTTTGCTGATGTGCAGCAGATCCAGCAGATTTACCGCATCTGCCGGATCTGCTGCCTAACGGCCACTGATCCGGCAAGCCCTATGCATTGTTTATGGGGCTTGCAGTGGGGTGCGGCAAGAGCGGTTACTCCGGATCGGCCGGATCTGGCACTTGCCAGTAACCGCACTTGCCGCACCCCACCACAAGCTCCATAAACAATGCATGAGACTTGCTGGATCCTGGCAGCAAGTCGGCCATTAGACGGCCAAACCGGCAGATGTGACGATGATGTGAAAGGGGTCTTAAATGAATAAATGTACCCAACGTAGAGATTTTTCTTTATAAAATTAAGATGGGCCCAATTATGACTTATGGGTTTGGTAGCACATGTACAGCAGACCCCAAAATGTGGAGTTCTGGTATTTCCACGTACATAGCTGCAAAGGTATTGAAAGTAGATGGACAGACATGGCCTTCAGTTTGATGTGGAACCATGATGAGATGCCTTCATGGATGAATGCTCTGTAGAAATATCAATCTTGTGCAGTCTAAATAGGTCTACCAGGGCCTTTTCCAAGACTAGATAGATCCACCAACGTCTTATCCAAGCCTAGAAAGGTCCAACAGGGCCTTCTCCAAGCATAGAAATGTCCAGAAGGGTCTTCTCCACCATTCTCTTGACAGTATCAAGCTATCAGGTTGTTGGTCTTCCTCTTTGCCTTGTTCCTTCTATTTTTCCCACCATGATGTCTTTCTCCAGTGATTTCTCTCTTTGTATGATGCGTCCAAAGTAGACAAGTCATAGCCCAGTGATCCTTACTTCAAGTGACATGTCTGGTTTGATTTGTTCCAAATTCAGAAATGAAAATGGGACATGTCAATGAGTAGCCAAGAAAGGACATTTTCATCCATACAGAGTCACCGTCGTTAAGGAATTGAAAGGGACCAATCAAGAGGAAAGAATTCAATATTGTCAGTGGTTTTAGACCTTCATTCCTGAAAAAGAAAGCATTACATGATCTCCAAGAGAACATATGGCAAAAAATTCAGGCTGCATCACAGACGTCCTGGAGAATAGAGTCAACAATTTAGAACGTTGTGTACAGTTGTGCTTGGACACGAATGGTGGACATCGTTTTCTTATGAACCAAAATGTGTTCAGTCAAATTTTAGCATGATCTTTTAGAAGTTAATGCAATTTTTGCGAATCGCCCTATAGGACTCCATTTGTCGGCATAAACACGTTGTGCATTTACCATTCCCACCGGCATTAACTCTTATGGCCACTTTACACGCGGCAACAGGAAGATAGAAACCGGCAGGTGTCGGAGACAATTGTACCTTTTACCTTCAAAACACCTTGCAGATACCTGAATTACACGCAGCCACTTCAAGGTGTTTTGAAGGTAAAAGGTACAATTGTCTCCGACACCTGCCGGTTTCTGTCTTCCTGTTGCCGCGTGTAAAGTGGCCATTAGGTTTCGGGTGGAAGACAAAATTTTATTATCTGCTAATAGGTACTCAAAGTAAAATTATGTTTTTATACTTTTAAGTTATCAATTAAACTAAATTAGTGAAAAGTACAATATCATTTATCAATATATTTAATTTGCTGTTTCCAGGGATTTTTTTGTTGAGTTTACATCTGGAAGATGGAAGCATTAGTTT